>PVIJ01004373.1:0-118988 GCA_004024925.1 Scalopus aquaticus | reverse complement strand
AGCGTCACCCCCGGCGTCTGTCCCCGAGCGTCACCCCCCTGGCGACTGTCCCGCTAACTGGGGGCCTCGCGGCTCGGCCCCGCCCGGGCACGCAGCGGGAGCTGCACGGAGGCCCCGGGCCCGGCAAGGCAGGCGGCGAGGCGGGACTGGGCCGCCCGGCAGGCCTTGGACGGGCTGGGCTTGTCTCCCGCTGCGCGGACTGGGCAGCCCGGGGCCCAGCGGTGGGATGAGGCGCCGCTGACAAGGCCCCGAGGGCGCGGCCACAGCCCCCAGGGCAAGGCCAGGGCGGCCCGAGCGACGCGGCCCTCGCGACACTCACGCGGGCGGCTCCTCGAGGACGCGGCCGCGGACGAGGCGCCTCCCGAGGGCCGGAAGCCGGGCTCTGCCGGCGAGGCGACGCCTGCGGACCCCGGGGACGCCGGCTCGAGGCCACGTCTGCGGGCCCACAGTTCTGGGCACGGAGATGACGCCCGGGACCCCCAGCCCCGCGGGGCCGCGAGGAAAGGCCCGGGGCCCCCAGCACTTCCGGCCGGTGAGGAAACACCCGCGCCGGCTGGTGCTTCCTGGCAGAGGAAACGCCCAGGGACCCTCAGGCGCTTCCGGGCAGTGAGGAAACGGCCTCAGGCGCCGCCACAGGCGCTTCCCGGCAGCGAGACCGCGGGCCCCGCCCCCCAGGCTCCTCGGCCCCGCCGCGCACAGGACACGCCCCCGGGAGGCGGGCCAGGCCCCGGGACTTCCGGAAGCTGCTGCCGCCCACCAGCCCGGCCTGTGCCCGCACCACCTCTGGCCCTTGGCGCTGGAAGTGGCAGGGACGGCTGGGTCTCCTGAGAGGGGGCTGCCGTTTCACTCAACTCCTCTCCATCTGGGAACGGCCCGAATTTCCATCTGTTCCATCCAGCCTGGCAGGGACTGAGTGCGGGTTCCCCGGAAATTTGTCTTTTGAAGTCACCCACCACCACCCCCCCACCCCGCCCCATCTTCAGAAAGCTGTGTTTGAAAGCCCATTATTTAAATTCATGTACACCATGAGTTACATTCAAGTGTCCAATAAATACATGCTCAACAGAGTAGTCGGGTCGGTTCTCCTGAAACACACGTCGGGCCTGACGCTTCTACCCGCCACGACCCCCTGTCCCCCAGAACAAAACCCAACCGTGCTGGGTCCTGCAGCTGCTCAGACAGCCCTGAGCACAGGCTAGCGCGGGGCCTTTGACCTTGCTGCGCCTACGCCCGACGCTTTCTTCACTTCCTCTCTCTCGTCAATGTCATGTTCCCGGGAAAGACATCCCTAATCACTCTACGTAAGGTAACAACTCACAGCCCCCCACAACCCATACACACACTCTGCATGGCCTACCTACTTAATCTGCTCTATTTTTCTCTAGCCCTAGACACACTATTTCCTGTTAATTTGTTGACTGTGCGCTTCTCCCTAAAACAAAAGCTTCACACGGGCAGAAAATCATTAGTTTTTTCATATTACATACCCAACAATTTCAACGGTGCCTGGCACACACTCGTACATATTTCCTAAGTGTTTGAAAAAATGTGAATGATTATAAGAGTACAGATAATAGTAGCAGCTACATTTATTGTTGAGCTAAACTCGTATGCATTTGCACTGGGCATTAAGCTAAACTCTTTACCAGGAACAGAGTTTTAGATACATCATCTCACTAGTCCTGAAAATAACCACTTGAGGTAGGTGATATTCCCATACCACAGATAAGAAAGCGGAAATTCACAGTCATTGGCACAAGCTCATAGGGACAGCAAAGAGTAAAATCAGGATTAGAACACAGGCCCCTGACTTCACGACCCACGCTCTTAGCCACTCTCTGTATAGACTGATCTGATCTGAAAGTGGTATGGAAATCAGATATGTTAAGTCAGATTAAACCTTAAGTGAAATACGCCAGGAGTACTTACCACTTAAAAGGAACTTGACAATGAATCCCAAGTTGGATATCTTTTTAAAAAAACAAAATTTTTTTTTATGAAATAACTCTGAGGTATTTATTTATTGATGATAAATACAGCTGATTTATCTTAAACCAGGACATACTCATGATTCAAAAACATTTCTATTTGGCTCTGTAAGAAAGCACCACGTGTTTGCCAGGAGGTTGATCTCCTAGTTGGGTTTTGCTTAGGCTACTACCGAAATGGCTTCGTGCCCCCAATCACACCAGTGCGTGAAGAGGGGAAGGAATCAACCCTCACAAGTTGGCTAAAAAGCCCACCGGAGATTACAGTTTTTCCAAAAAGAGGCATCCAGAACTCCCAGGGTGCTGTAAAGGGTCAAAAAGGAGGGTTTTTTGTTGTTGGGAAATTATCGTCATTATTACGTCCTTTACATATAAGCCGAAATTGGAGCTTCCAGACAGCTCACCCTTGTAGCGCAGCATTTAAAATCCTGGTGACGGAAAGCACAGAACAGCAAAGTACACCAATGGCTTCCTTTGCTTCATGGGCTGGTTCACTGGGCGCAAATAGCAATTATGCACCGTCCATTTGTGAGACACGTGCTGGTCCCCACATTCGGGGGGGAGCGCATCAGACAGGGGTCAGACGGAGCACTCGGGGACCCGGCCATTCTGTCCGACTCTTGACGCGACGTGAGCGTCCTTCAGAATTGAGTCTTAAAAATCGCACCGGTTCTTCAAGCCCATTTCATGCTATACCAAAAAAAATAATATATATATATATATATATATATATATATATATATATATATATATATATATATATATATATATATATATATATTTAAGTGAATATTATATAATTATATTATTCTGCTCACCTCATTTGGGGCAATTCACATGGTAGAAAGAATATTCAAGCAGCCTCTGCTCCCTCAAAGCATTTCTGCTGCGTTAACAGCGGGAAATGAGATCACAAACACAAATAAAACACAGTCCCTGGGGTCAAAAGAGTGACCCAGGGAAGTCTGGCTTACAAGCACCCTAGCAGCAAGATTGCTCTGAGCCTTTAAGGCACTAACAGGCACGTGAAGTCCCAGATCAGGAGGAAAGATCGTGCTTCTCCAGCACGCCCGACAATGAGATGCTCTTTTAAAAAGGGATCCAGGAGCTCCTGTTCCTGAACCAGGGTTTTAGGAAACTGCTTCTTGGAACAAATCAAATCCTGAAGCTTCAGGAAGATGCTGATGTACCTGAAGGCATGACGAGCGCAACTGTGTTTGCTAAAAAGATGCTGTGATCTGTGCGTGTGGCCTCGCGCGGAACCGGGGGCTGGACAGATGGAATGAAGTTAAGGTGCGGTCGTGAGGGCAGCCCCCTAACCCGACATGACTAGCGGTCTTCCGAAAAGGACACCAGCAAAGAGACAGGACTGGGGGGAAGACAAGGGAAGACAGCGCTGGGCCATACCACCATGTTCCAGGAAAGACCAGCAGCTGTAGAGGCCGAGGCGTCCTCTCCTAGAAGCTTCCCAGGGGCACAGCCCTGCCGCACCTTGGCCGCAGCCTTCCAGCCTCCACAGTAAACATCTTCTAACCTAAGCCACCAGGCTGGGGGCCTTTGTTCTGGCAGCCCCGGGAGGGACGCAGGCGGATGAGACACACGGATGACTAAATACAAAATGGAGACTGAACAGCAACACCTGCGAGAGGCGGAGAGAAGGTGGCCCCGTCAGAGAGTCCAACCACATAGATGCGGGGCTGGAGAGAAGGGCGAGGGTGGCTGAGGGTCAGGCCGGCTTCCAGGAGGTGTGGGAAGAGTAAACTCGCAGGTCTCCTGGATTATTGGAGGGAGTTTTAAACTCACATGCACACCACACACACACACACACACACACACACACACACACACACACACACACCCTTGGTAAAGTTGCTAGGATAGGTAGACACCTCCGTTGGGAGAGATCTGTCCCCCCAGCAGCTTTGGGGTCATCCATCTGTGCATGTAAAACCCAGTAATTTCTCACAGGCATCCGAGTGAATTTTAGAAAAACACATTTTCCATCTTCGTGAACTTTGGGTTTCTAGGTCGGCTTGCACGTCGCAAAAAGCACAGCTAATATAAGATGCGCTTAACAAAGGACAGTTCTAAACCAAGCCAGTTACACAACCAGCCCGTTCCGCAGGAAGACCCAGAATAGGAAAAATAGCCTTGAAACTTTGGCGTAAAAGTCTCCACTGGATAAAACAGCGGCTAAGGTTTGCCTGGGGGAAGGGAGAGGAATCACAAGAGCCCCAACTTTTAGCATGAAATGCATCTGTTAAATAGACCTACTAATGGCATTATTGTAGCTAAAAACAGCGACTTGAAAATGTTGTGTACATTATTACTGTCATTACCCACCAACTGGAAGAATGCTATGTTAAAACTAACTCAAAACACCTCGAGAAAGGTAATTGCTACTAATGGATCTGAAGTGTGCAAAATTGGACATCATTACCCTGTCCTCACATCGTGGGGCTGGGGAAGCGGCTCCAGGTGGCAGCGGGGAGGCTGCCGCGCCTCTCAACCCACACAGGGCGGCGCGAGGGCCCGCCGGCCGCCGGCCGCAGCCACAGGCCAGGAAGGGCCCGGCGGAGCACGGGGGGCAGAGCGGGCAGGGGAGGCGACTGGGCAGCACCGCCGTGGACGCCCCATGTGCGTCCCCCACGTCCGAGCGCCCAGGCTGCCGCGTCATGCCAGCCGCCCCCAGAGAAGGGGGGTATTGCTGCCCCTGAGCCTGGGAAGTGACCCAGAATCACGGGCCGTGAGAGCCCAGTGAGCACCTGCAGCCATCATCTGCTGCCACACTCCCACGTCCCCTGAGAGACCCAGCTGCTCCCGTGAGTGCGGGACGCGGGACCCTGCAGGTCTCCCGATGACCAGCTTGGCCCCACGCCCCCACCTGCACCTCACCAAGGGGCCTCCCTCTGTGCCCGCCCACCCCCACCCACCGGGAGGAAATCCAAGGAGGGTGCGTTCAACCAGGATTTCCACTCCCCTCCCCACTAGTCAGGCAGCCCACACAGAGTCTCCCTCCTCCCTGCTGCTGGACACACAGAAGGGGCGAAGGAACACAGACACCCTGCCAGGGAGCACCCCACATTCAGAACTGAAATTTAAAAGCCAGTAACAAGCCCTTCCTTCGTGCAAGACATTTCTGCCAACCCCAAGGTTCCCAGAGGGCGAGAGGCGCAGGGCCGGGAGCCTGGGCCCCCAAGATCTGCGTGAGGGGCTCTGCCCCGCCAAGCGCCAAGACGCGGGAAGCAGCGGCGCCTGGGCCTGGGAAACGCAGCAAGAAGGAATGCCAAAGCGGGGAAGGGCCAAGCAGCCCGGCCTGGAAGCAATCTTCCTGCATGACACCCGGACAGATCACACAGGGCCTCACGGCATCACTCCTCTTACCGCCTTCCCGGTCGGGAGCGCGCACGCAGCACCCACAGCAGCCCGCAGGGGACGTGGCCTCGAGGAGCACTCCAGGAAGCGCCGGGAGCACGGGGCTCTGATCCGGGGAGGCATGTGGCCGGGTCCTGGTCATTTTTTTTTTTTTAACAAAGAAAAATTAAGCAGAAAGGATTGCTTAGGAATTAATTAAAGGATTAATTAAGCAGGAAGAAAATTTTAGTGGGAAAGGCAGAGCATTCTTTTAACACTCTGTGGGCCGCTCACGTATCAGTGCGTGTTTTTGTCGCCAGGATCAGGTGGCCGCTCACGTATTCATACGTGTCCATCTGGTCTCCGGTTTTTCATGCCACGGTGGATTTATTTGAACTATTAGGAGCTATTTCTTTGATCGTCCTCAGTCTAGAAGCTTCACACATTGTTTTGGTGAAAGTGTAAGGTGTTTTATGAGAGATATTGCAGTTTTTTTAATATCCAGTGTTTCAGGAGTTGTGTGTGTTTTACTGAACGCTTCTACCATTCATGCGGTGGCACAGAAAATGGCCGGCCCCAAGGGCTGGTAAATTTAAAGGGCACCGGCACACAAAGTGTTAAATAGGTCATGAGAAAAGAGCCAAGAGGAGCTGGCGCCTTTGGAGCATAGCCTCTGGGCACAGGGAAGAGTCAAGGCCTGGAGCCAGGAACATACTTGAGGAAGCAAGGAACAGCAGAGACGTAGAGTGGGGTGCGGTGAGGACAGGGAGAGGCAGACGTTGGAAAGGCCAGCAGGGAAAACTTGGCTGAGCCTCTAACCTCAGCGGGGACCTGGGAAGATGCTGGAAGTTTTGAGCAGAGGATTAGAAGGAGCACAGTGACTGCTCAGTAAGAACAGATACAACAGGGACCGGCTGGGGGGTGGGAGGGACCTGAGCAGACAACCGCTGTGGCCACACTGGTGAGGGGCGAGCCGGGAAGGCAGGGACGAGGAGGACGGTCAGAACATCAGCGCCCTCAGTAATCCTCTTCTCCAAGCCCCACGCCACCCTCGTCCACCTGCGCAGCCATCCCGCTCTGCCTGCGGCCAGGCGCTGAGTATCACGGCCGACCGTGGCAGGGAACTCCCCTCTCCTCCCAGATCTGCATGCCGTGTTGCAATCTGTTGATATTTTATTTGCATTCGTGTTGTCAAGTGCTCCCCGCAGCCTGGAATTAGCTGACATGGACTGAGAACCAAAGATGTTAAAGATATTGACCCGATGGGCAGGGTTATTTTCTAGTGCTAAACAGAAAGGAGGTCTGAGGGGAGGCTGATTGTATAAGTGGTCACGTCATTACCGAGAATTTTCTCGTTAGAATGACTTTTCCTTCCACAAGTAATTGGGGGCTCGGATAGTGAAAACACAGAGAACAAAGCCTCACGTCCATGAAACAGCTTCAAAAGTTTCCATAATAGGTCTGAAGTGTCTGCTCGCAGAGAGGCGTGATGCTGGAGCGCCTCCCTCCAAATCCGGCTCACGTAGTATTCTGATTACAAGGGCTAAATATTCAGCGGGGCCCAACGGAGAAAGGAGTCTGGAAAAATCCATGCCTCGTCTTACCTCATTTCCTGTATAGACAGAGAAAACAGGGAAGGAGGAGAATGGGTGACAATGTAACTTTCTTTTCTTCATTTGAATTAAATTCATCTGTCTTCTTTGTAATGTTGGCAGCAGCCCAAAGTCGCCGGCCACCCTGTCTCCCGTGGCGGGCACCATCCTCGCCCTGCCCTCCCCACACCCCACAGGCACGCCCAGGTTACCCTGCGCTCTCTGGAGTGAGAGCCGGTGATGGCGGGTTGGGGGGCAGGCCGGTGCAGACACAGCGAGACCAGAAAGCAGAGCATCGGCCCCCGGGGGGCTGTGTCTCTGCCGTCTCACTCAAGTTCCAGGGTCTAGATTCCAGAGTCCGGGCTGAGGTCAGTCCCTGCAGCCTCCTGCTGTCCAATCAGCCCTGCTGCAGCCGCTGAAAACCAAAGGTGGATCCCTCCTGCTCTGGCGGGGCAGGCTAAAAACACTTGGGAGTACAGAGGAGCGGAGCTGGCAACCTCCCCACAGGCTGGTCTGAGCTTTTGAAGACAGCAGGGAACGCCGTGGGAGGGAGCGAAGCTGGACCTCTGAGAGGCCGAGAGCGGCCGGAGGGCGGGCAGGGACAGAGTGGCGAGGAGGCGGTCATCCACTGACACCCCGTTTCCTGGAGAGCACAGGTCGTCGGGATGCGCCCTGGGCGAGTCTCGGAGGACACCTCACGAGGAGGGGAGACGCCGAAAACCCCTGGTCCTCGCTCGGGGTGCCCGTGAGGTGTGGCAGGTGAAATGTGGCTCCGGGGCTCGGGGTCCTCTGGCACTGACTGGCCACGGAAGTGTCACATTAGCCCACTTCCTCGCCCACCCCATGTGCACCCACGCACCCACGCACACACATGCATATCCACACGTGTGCACACATATGTGAAGCTGTGTGCATGCACAAGGGCGGGTGTGCGTGCATACGCACGTGTGCACACGTGTATTCGAGCAGGCACGCACCTGCCCACGCTCCCAAGGCCACCTCGGCCACGTGGGCCGCCACCACCTGGAGCGGACGCTGCCCCAGCCTGAGGCATGGCAGGTTCTGGGTTACGTGGAGCTGCCCCTCGACATCAGGGGGTGCCATCTCGACCATGCGCTGCAGAGCCGCGCGCACCTCCAGAGAGCAGGTCCCGTCTGACCAGCGAGCCTGGCCACGTGGCCTCCGGAATCAGGCCACCGACGCCACCACACAGTTCAGTCCTGCTGCTTCTGCCCGGTTTCCGTTCAGTGGCCATTTTCATGCTCTCCCTTTGGTCATCCAGGCGGACGTCACGCTCATCAGTATTTCTGGTTCTCTCCTTCTGGGACACACAGACCATGATGTGTGCCCCAGCCATCAGGTGAGGCCACCGGCTGGTGCTGCGCAAAGGCCGTAACTGTGTCACCTCCAGGTGGAAGCGTGGGAGAGACGCTCAGCCTCCTGTGCTCTCGTCACCTGCCAAGTCACCCCAAAGGCATATCCTAAGGTCGAGGTGCACAAACTCTGCCGAGTCGCCCCCAGGTGACAGTGGCCTGAGTGAGAAGTCAAGCCTATGACGTCGGCACCGACGCTCTGTGGCGTCACCACGGCGACACCAGCTGTGCGGACAGCAGGTGGGCAGGGCGGGTTGGTGTGATGGACGCTGGACCCCAGCCTCAGCTCTGTACCCTCGGGGGACGGCCGGATCCCCACAGTCGCTGAGTCAAACACTTGAGGACAAGCAAAGCAGCTGGTACAGAAAAGAGGGGGACGGAGAGGGCGGGGACTCAGGGAGCCGCTGGGGGGCGAAGAAAGAGGTGCCGAGGGACCTGCTGCCAGGAAGCAGGTGGCGCTGCAGTAGGCCAGTGTGTCTGTCCTAAGACAGACACACGGACGGAGCCCAGCGCACCCAGCTGCCGCCCTCCCCGCCCGGCCAGGCGCGGGCAGCCTCGCCTCGGGAGCCAGAGGGCGCGCAGCTACCCAGGGCGGGGCTCTGACACTGCGCTTTTCAAAACACAAGACCCATAAAGCAAACCACGGGGAGCCCCACAACTGGCATCAAGGGCCCAGACCAGCTTAACCGCCGCGTGACCCAGTCACAGAATGTCTGCCTGGATTGCAGACCGCCTCCCGAAGCCACGCTCTGGAGAGGAGATGGTGGCGCTATGACACTGGGGCCGAGAAAATAGCACGTGGTCCGAGTGAGCAGCAGGAGGATCGTTGAGGGACAAGACAAGGCTGCACTCAGAGCTGGCCTGATGGGGGTCCGATGTGACCTCAATTTAAAAAATTACATCAGTGATACATATGCACAATGGAATACTATTCAGCAATCAAAAAAGATAAACACATGCCATTCGCAACGACATGGATGGAGCTAGAAGGGATCATGCTCAGTGAAATAAGCCAGAAGGAAAAAGAAAAATATCAAATGGTTTCACTTGCAGCAGGAATATAGGGGAACCAAGTAAGAGAGAGACATTCAGCGAGACATTCAGGAGGATAAGGGCTCAAAGCGGGGGAGAAAAGAGCACAAGGGACTACGGTGACGGTTCACGGGTGAATCACTGGTGGATAACCCACAGGGAATACACAATAATGTAAAAGATATAAATAATAATTAAAATAAATAATAAAACAAAGTAAAAAATAAATTAAAAATTACATCAATAAAAAATAACGTGGAATCATTAAAAATTACAAACCAAGGGCCTCCCTGGTGACGCAGCGGTTAAGCACTGCGCTGTGGAGCTGTCGGCAGCTGCGACACGAGTTCGACGCCCGGCCGGGGAGATTCCCACATGGCGCAGCAGACCTCTCCTGCCTCGCCCGCTGCTCCCCTCAGCAGTGGATTTCCTTCAATCTGCCTGTTAAGCTCCCCGCTCTGTCTCTGGTGAACCCTCTCACCGCCCCACGCCTCTGGCTTATAGCCCAGCTTGTATGCATAAATAAATAAATCTTTAAAAAAAAATAACTAACAAACCAAAAATATCAGGAGGCATCCGCAGAACAGAATCCCTTGAATAAAGCACAATGGTATTCTCGAAGAATGTTTTTAGTAGGACGTGGAAACACTTACAATATAATGTTCAGGGGAACCAGAGATGCCAAATTTTCCATGCAGAATAATCTCAACTTCGTGACAAGACCTAACATGCCTAAAACTCCGGAAGGGCCCAGACTGGAGCTTCCGGTGGATCTCCAGGTGAGGGTGGGTGTGACGGTTTTTATTTCTTCCTTCAAAGTGTCTACCGTTTTCAAGTTCTCCTGAATAAACATTTTGAATTAAAGGAAAATTCTACTTTGAAACAAAGCAAATTTGCATCAGGGCTTCAGAGATTTTTGGTTGTAGGGTGTGTCCCGGGATGAGAGAATCTCTGCCTGGACAACCACCTCTCCCTTGAGGTGCTCGAGAGCGGGCCTGCGAGAGGGTGAGTGACGTTCTCTCTTCATAACCGTCAGCTGATACGTTATTAGTTAGAATGTTATTCTAACACTCTTCTGAGCCTCCTTGCTCCATTATTTATAAAATCTTTTTGGTAGAACAAGAAAATCTGCTCTTAAGTCAGAATCCTGCATTTCATCTGACTGAAGAGCAGATTTTCTTGTAAATGCAGGATTCTGAGAATGCCCTGGCACAGCCGTGGAGGAGCCGCACCCCCGGCCTGCACTGCGCCGCCTCTTGGCAGGGGGCACACAGCCAGAGGGTGGGCCAGTCTCCCTCCCCAGGCCTCGGGGTGCCCCTGCCGCGCAGGTTCTGGAGGCCAGGGGTCCCAGGGGACTTGAGCCGGTACGTTCAGGCCACCTCAGAGCTGGGAGCGGCTGTAGAAGGAAGGGGGCTCTCAAAGGTGGAAGCCCTAAAGTGAAGCCAGAAGGAAATACCAGAGCAAGTGCAAAAGAGGCGTTTCACCTCCTCTCACCTCCCAGCCCGGAACTGACCTGGTGCTTGTCACCTGGAGACCTCGCTGTCCACGCTGGCCTGCCAAGGGCATCCGGCAGTGCCCGGCAGCCAGCCAACCAGGTCCTCCCCGGGCCAGGCTGGTGGGGCACCCACAAAATCGCATGGCCAACAAAGCAGAAAAGATACAGTCAGAGCTTGTCAAATGCCTTACCTGTGCGTGGACGCCGCCTGGGGGCCTTGCAACGGTGCGCATGCCGCTCGCGTAGATCTGGGGTAAGACCTGAGATTCTACCAGCTTCCAGGTGCTGCTGATGCTTTTGATACACAGACATATTTTAAGTATCAACAGTCCTGTGGTAGACAGATGGCAAAACTGAGCAACTGCGCGGAATACTTAGACCGTGCAGGTGCCGCGGTCTTAGTCGCAGGAGCAAGCTGGGTCCCCAGTGGCCTCGAGCCTAGCAACAAGGGCGGGAGGGACACAAAGCCCCTGGGACCAGGTGAGGCCGGTTTAAGTCAAACCTGCGCCCACCAGTGGAGGGGGCCACCAGGCCTGCTGGCACCTCAACCGCCCACCCCAGCTCCACGCTCCAGCCCCAGCAGGGTGCTCCCCTTAGCTCCCCTTGCTGAGCCCCTTTTGTTCGATTCGTTCCCCCACTCAGGGCTTCGAACAAGATGGGGACACAAGGCCAAGACTTGAGAACATCCTGGCGAGTCCCTGAGCAGTCAGCGACCCCGCGGGATTTTGCGTGACATCTTCCATGCATGACCAGGGTGTCTGGCAGAGGATAGAATCTTCTCCAGAGCAGTTCAGAGCTCTCTGACCACTGCATTGCACTTGGGCATGCGTGCAAGACTCCATTTGCAGGATACCTCGGAAGGAACGGCAAATGAGACTATTCAGAACTGTTTCCTATTTCCCAAATTTTCTCTAAGGTGCTTGTAGTATCTTAACATGATTCTATCTCCCAGAAAACAGGAGGGATGCATCACCCGATTCCTACACACCAACTCCAAAGAGATTCCCAAGAACATTTTAAAAAGTGGGTGTTTTCATGAAGATACTCGAGACGAGCCTTGAGTCCACTAGGGTGTTGGTTTCTTTAAACTTTTTCCTCTACTTAATTTTTAAAAAGCCTGCTGATGAAATCTCCCGTCCTCGCCTCCCTGTTCCTCTCAGGGTACTCAATAAATCCACCTTTTCTGTTCTCCAGGCTAAAAAAAAAAAAAAAAAAAAAAAAAAAAAAAAAACCTGTCTCTCTGACAGAACCATGAATGTTTGGTTCAAAAATGACCAACAACTCAAAAAGCTTTGATTTCCTGCCACTTACTTTTCTCGAAAAATGCCAAATTAGTGGCATCTGATCCTAACAAAGTGAGGGATCCACAGCTAAAAATGTCTTTATAATGGGGGTACAGAGAGAGGGGGAAAAAGCAGGGGTAATTTTTTCCCAATATGTTTGTCATTATTATAGGTTATATATACAGAAGGAAAGTTAATTAAGCTTTAAAAAAAATCCATCACACATCAATGGCTGCATTTTAATGAGTACAAAAAGTTGAGGTGTTTACTACCAATTAAAGTGGTTTTTAAATAAGCATTAATTAACACAGAAATTCAGAAGAAAGTTATACCTTGTCAAAGAAAGGCCAGAGCAGGCGATGCCCACTTCTGCTCCCATTCAGACTCAGATAGTAATTACCACCAACCCTGTATTTTCCATAATAATGAGAGGCTGTCATGTCCATCAAACACCACACACACACAAAAGTGGCGGCATCAGACATTCTCAGCCTGAAGTAAACTTTTCAAATTTTCCTCTTCTGGGTTTTTCCCTCATCCATGTCAGAGTTACTCAAAGGGGAGGGGAGCCCAACCGTCAGGGCGAGTTTCTCGGTTCCCGTTTTGTAGGGCGCCTGGGAGGGAGGCTGGCTGGGAGGGGCTGGCTCTCCCGGCCACCCCAGCGGGTCTCAGCCATCACCAGGCAGGATTTCACCGGCCTGGCGGGCTGCCTTTGTCTCTCAGGGATCGTGTTATTCACACCCCTCTACCCCACTTCCTTCAGAGCAGCGCGGTCGGTCACCAGGCGGTCTGAGGAGAAAGCCGCTCGCCCTCAGCGCCAGCTCCGAAGCGGCACGCTGTCTGGGGTGGGCCCAGTGCGGCCTGGGGTCGTGGGGCAGGCTGGGCTGTGGGAGGTCTCGGGAACCGGCTCTCAAGCCCCTCAAGGCAGCAAGGTCCAGAGACTGACCCTCCAGTTTACAAATCAGACACGGACGCCCTGCGTGATGACCTTCGCACCGAGCTCACCGTCAGCTGGCCGGTGCGGCTGGACATCTGTGTGACGGGGGAGCTGGACCCCCTTCCCAGAGCCCGAGACGCGCCTGCTCCCTGAGCAGGGCTGTTCAGGAAGGAAAGCCGAGCTAGGAACCTTCCCCCAGGCTCCCTGCTGAGTTCAGAACTCGAGCAGGGCGACAGAAGGGCAGGGAGGGTGGGGGCAGCGGCCTCCACACACCAGGGCCCCCAGCGCCGCCCACGTGAGGCCTCCCACCAGTGCCCCCTTGTCTCTTGGATCCCAGCTTTCAGTGCAGCTGCTCCCCCCCACAACCGACACACCCTTCTGTCTCTGAAGGTTAAGTTCTCCTGTGGTGGCCACTTCATGAGGCAAGTTCTCATGGCCGGAGACGGTCCTCAGAGCCCCGGCTTCCAGGACGCCGGGAGGCTGAGCCAGCAGGAGCACCCCGCAGGAGGCGGCTGGACGTGCTCTAAGTGGGGCCAGGAAGCTGCAGCAGCATCGACTCTCGAAGCCGAGGGCGAGAGTGTAGGGCCAGAGACATCACCTCACAGAGACGGGGCAGCTCCCCTCACGGGACAAACCAGCAGCGGGAGCTTCCAGAAGCTCACACCTAGCAGGGGAGGCAACCTACACTTCTTCTCACCTCAGACAAGTCCTCTCATCGGCCATGAATGAAGAGACGGTTTGCCTGCGGGGCCTGTCGTAGCCACAGTGCCTCGCACTGTAGACGCAGGCGGCTGTGGGAGCTTCTGAACATCCATTTGACACAGATTTTGGGAGCAGTCATTTGGAAGGGGCTTGGAGACACAGCCTGGGAGCCACATTTGCAAAACAAACATGCCACATCCACTGAGACGGGGTGTCTTGGGTGGCATGGGGGCATTGATGGAAGCTGAGGGGCTGCGGGGTTTGTGAGGGCGCCGGGTCGGACTCACCTCAGTACACGCCGAGCAGGGTGAGGAGCCCCAGAGAAACGCGTTCTCGGCTCCATGTCGGAAGAGAGCTCCTGTGAGTCCCTGCTGAGAGCCTGGCTCCCCGCAGCTCCCTGACGGGTACCCACACTCTTAATTTGGCCCATCCAAATCTGCATCCTCACCCTCGGCACGTGAGGCCCTGGCAGAGACATATGGCCCAGCAAAAAAAAGAGCAAAGGAAAATCTATCCCTAAGTCTCAGGGATTGAGTTAGAAAGAGAACAGGGCGCACAGACACACCAGAGAAGGCAGGGAGGAAAGCAACACGGGAAAAGAAGAGGCAGAGGCCCAGGCTCACCGAGGAGCCCCAGGGCACTGACGCCCCGCCAGGCGGGCAGCAGCCCCCCCACCCCCACCCCCCGCACATGGCCGCCTCTTCCAAACATAGCTCTCCTCATCCATCTCCGACCCATTTGTACAGAAATAAACAGGCTTTGAAGAACAGGTAAGCACCAATGTGCTTCTTAGGAGACTATAATAAAAGACTGGCAACCCCCCAATTTCCAGAAATATGAAAATTTCCTACCTAACGCAGCTGCCATCTTGGCGTCAGCTGCTCATTCTTTTCACTGCTGTTGCCTTTTTAGGAAAAGGCTCATTCGGGACACTCTTGAGACAAGCACTCACCTGTCCTTCTTTTGGAAAAGTGCGCGTTTCCACCGCAGAGGAGCATGGGTCACGTGTTCCCTTGGTCAGGTCCTGCAAAACGCAATGTCCCTTTCTCAGAAACTCCTCCATTGTTACACCCATTATCCTGCCTTATTAAAATGGAAAGAACTTTCCCCTACATGTGTCCCATTCTTCAGTCACCAGAACCAGGATAGATTGTGCCTTTCCACTCAATTTGGACAATGAAATGAGTTTCATTTTTATTTATGGGCTTCATAAATCCGTTTCACTTGCTGCTTTTCATGCCCTAGTTCCACACTGTTGTATTGGGATTTCCTGCCCTGCCAGGCAATTAAACCAAAAACTCATGGAAAAAAATTGTTTTCTTTACAAAACTCTCTTAAATCCCAAATACACATAATCTTCTCCATTTCGGGTCCAAGATATTTAAAGGCTGGGACTTGAAGTCTTTCTGCACATCCAGCCCACCAGACACGCCTGGAGCTGTCATCGCCAAGCCCGCCTCTGAGTTCTAAAGGCTAGTTCAAAATGCCAGGACAGAAGGCAGCCGTGATTTCAGGCCCGGGACCCCTGGCCTGTTGCAGGCCTGTGAGAAGACACCGCGGTGGGTGCGGCTAAGGACGTGAGGCACAGCGGGGCTCACCCACCGGGCCCCCCGAGAGGAGGGCACCCGGACACCCGGAGGGGCCGTCAGCCCTCCCAGGCCCACGTGGGAGTGAAGACAGACAGGCGAACCGTCGGCCCAGGCCCGTCACGCACCACAGCGTGAACACGCAGGGCAGAGGGAGCCCCGTCTCTTGGTGCTTTGCCACCTCAGAGGCAGCTGCCGCTCTCCCCTTCCATAGGCAGACAGCAGGCCGCCGCCTGGGGGGCTCATCCAGAATGACCCGATCTGATAAAATGCGTGGCCTGGGTTCAAGGACAAGTTCACGTACAGCTCACTTCTGTTCTGTACCAATATAAGAAAAGAAACCCCAGTGGATCTGCACTCAGACAGACACCCAGGAACCCAAACGTGGGCGCCTCCGGGCCAGGCCACGCCTGGCTGACTTGCTGACTCCGCTGCGACGACCCCACCAGAAACATCGACCAGTAGAAGGGCGGAGAACTGCACTCTGGCCCAGCCAGCCGTGCCGCTCGCGACCAGACGCCTCTCTGCTTCCTCTCTGTGCCTGGTCCGGGGAGCTGTTCTGGGGGTGTCAGTCACCACCTGAAGGCCGTGTGTGTGCAGTGAGCGGCTGCGTCTCCTCGCCGGGCTGGCCCAGATGCTCCGGCTGACAGCGAAGGTGCTCCCGTCCTGCACGTGGCGCAGGGAGAGGCTGGGGCAGCGCCGCCGTGCATGCGCGGCGAGGACACGGCTGACACAAGTGTTTGGGTCCAGCTGGCAGCGATCTCCCTGGAGGGGCAGGGGTGGATCGGAGTGTGATGAGAATGTCACCAGCCATTAGGATCATCCACCCCCCTCGAAACCCACACAACCTTCTGCCTTCAGAGGTACTTGCCTGGTGGGGAGAGAGCGGAGAGCGCTAACCCCGCTGGGGCGTTGTTTAGCTGGTGCTCTCGTGACAGAGAACGAAAAAGCTGACATTCTGATCGGTGTCATCATCTTCCTCGCCTGTGCGAACGCCCCTGATGCAATGTGGTGAATCAAGTGCTGGGGCCAGCCCAGGTGGCGTCCGGAGCCGGAAGTGAGCCGGGCATTCCAGGTCCGTGATCCCGCACAACATCCCAGGAAGCGACTTCTTCCCCAGGGGCCCCCATACCCTGAAAGGAGCAAATGGGGCTCAGCCCAAGAGGCACGTCATCCCCCTGGAGGGCTCATTATCTCAAAGTTCTCCCTGGGCCTCCCCGGTGGCGCAGCGGTTAAGCGCTGCGCTGTGGAGCTGTCGGCAGCAGTGATGCGGGTTCGACGCCCGGCCGGGGAGATTCCCACATGGCGCGGCAGACCTCTCCTGCCTCGCCCGCTGCTCCCCTCAGCAGTATATTTCTGATCTGCCTGTTCTGCTCACCACTCCGTGTCTGGTGAACCCTCTCGCTGCCCCACACCTCTGGCCTGTACCCCTGCTTGCATGTATAAATAAAAAATAAATCTTAAAAAAAAAATTTTATAAAATAAATAAATAAATAAATAAATAAATAAATAAATAAAAATAAAAAATAAAGTTCTCCGAAGAATAAACCAGTGCTGGGGAAAAAAATCCCCGTCCTTAACACACCAGAGAGGAGCTCGAGCCAAGAGAGCCCCGAGGTCGTGTCCCCAAGCTGTGCAGGGCGGACACTGCGCGAGGGCGGGGCCTTGCAGATGTCCATGTTTGCTGGCCAGTGCAGGAGGTGCCTCGAGGCCTTTCAGTAGTGGCCCAGCAAAAGCTAACAGGGCTCTACAGAAATCTACGCTGGTACAGCAACAATGCAGCCCGCGTTCACCTATTTCCTTTATATACATATATGTAGAAAGCCCACAAGTTCCTCCATGAACCCCCCTAATCCTAACCCCTCCGATGCCACAACGTCACAATTACCCTGTTACAGTTATCATTTTTCTTTGCATTTTAAAAACATTTTACCCCCCAAACTGCATCTCTAGACACTATAGCTTAATCTTACCCTTAGCCTTTCTGAGAGCTTTCACGTCATCTTCAATCTACGTGTTTCTCCTCCATCCGCTTCAATTCCTTACAAACGACCAGCTGAAGATCTTGGGCAATGTGACCTGTCGTTTCCAACATGCTGCTGTGTTGTCTGCATCTCCAATGTACTGGCGGTTCGGTCCACGTCAAGTTCAGACCTGGGTCGGATGCCTATGGCAAGGCCACGAGTGATGTCTAGAACACAACAGGAAACCACACGTCTGGCTGTTGGGGTTTTTTTGGATCTTAGCAGTCCCTGATGCTGAGCCTGGATCCATTCACTGGGAGGCTGCAAAACGGTGACACTGGAGCGCCAGAGCTTCTTTTTGTTTTTTTAAAGATTTATTTATTTATGCATACAAGCTGGGGTACAGGTCAGAGGCGTGGGGCGGCGAGAGGGTTCACCAGAGACAGAGTGGGGAGCAGCACAGGCAGATCAGAAACACACTGCTGGGGGAGCAGCGGGCGAGGCAGGAGAGGTCTGCCGCGCCATGTGGGAATCTCCCCGGCCGGGCGTCGAACCCGCGTTGCCGCTGCCGCCAGCTCCACAGCGCAGCGCTCAACCGCTGCACCACCAGGGAGGCCCCAGAGCTTCTTTTCATTCTGTAACAGGTGTAGTTTCGTAAGAGACTCTCTCTGGCATTTACTCTTTGAATTCCCAGTGGCCCTAATCAGATAAAATCAGGGAAAATGCTTGATTCTTTCTCTGTAGTTCCCAATTTTCAAGATGTGTCGGTTTCCTAGAATTCCCTGAAGGTGATCTATTGCTTTTAACATCATTATCAGCCAACCCATGGGCTTATACACACATGATGGGTCTCCGTTCTTATCATGCTTAGAGGTTAAACTGTCCCTCCTTTGGCTAACAGGAGGCTCTGAATTCTTTTGACATGACCCCACAGATATCTGACAGCATCCTTTCTACAATGCGCTTGTTCTTGTTCTACTTTGCAAACTTCCTGTCCCAGACTTATTTCGTCAAGAAGTCCTAATTTCTTTTACAGAGAAGTGGTATTTCCATACCACCATCTGCTTACGAAAGAAGATTTTTTTCTAAATTAAACATAGTTTCTAAGAATCTTCAGTGGAACAAACTAAGAAATACTATTGATTCCAGGATAAAGAACATCTCAAATAGAAACTGGCATTTTCTATTCAAATTTAGTAGTGAACTTATTTTTACTTAACCACTTCTCTAGATCATCAGAATCTCCTTTATTCCACTCTGAGAATCCTCAATCTTAAAATCAGACAGGATGACAGAATTAGAGAATCCCAATACTACCTTTTTGTAATCCCACATTACATAGCTACAAGACTCAGTATGACAATTCTAGTATCACCACCAAGATAATTATGAAAAACATTTAAAATTTCTTGCATATGTTCTCCCTTCCCTATTTAAAAAGGGTTTAGTACATCTACACTGTCAGAGCGTATATTGACTACACAATATATTCTCTCTCGGTCCTTGGTCCCAGTCCTACAGGTTCTCATATTGGTATCTTTATCATCATTTCAGTCATCTACAATATATTCTCTACCAGATTCTCAGGAAGAACTCATGGGAACATATAAAATAATTAAAACCACAAAGGGTAGAAAAAGAGTGAAAGACAAAAATAGGAACAAAAAAATAAGGACAACAAAGAGAAAACAGTAATTTATATGGTAGACATTAATCCAATTATACCAATAATCACTCTGTACGCCAATGGTCTAAATGGACCCATCGAAAGACAGATTGTGAGAGTGGATCAAAACATCAGAACCAACTGTATGTTGTCTAGAGGAAACTACTTTAAATACAAAGACATACACAGTTTAAAACCAAAAGGATGGAAAAAGTATGCCATGCTAACCTAAATCAAAAGAAAGCAGGAACAGCTATATTAATTTCAAACAGAGCAGATGGCCAAGCAATGAAAGCTAACAGTAAAGAGAGAGACAAGAAGACATAACATCTCTTAACACTCATGTGCCTAACAAAAAAGCATCAAACTATGTGAGGCAAAGACTAACACTATTGCAAAGTCTCCATTAACACAGCCAGAGACTTTGACGCCCCTCTATCAGGAAAATCAGCAAGGTCATAGATGAACTCAATAACACCATCAGTCAACTGAATATATGGGCACTGATAAACTACTTTGGATATCCAGCACCAGCAGAATATACATTTTTCTCATGATTTCATAGAACATTTACAAAATTAGACCATATTCTCGACCATGAAACACATCTTAACACGTTGAAAGAATGAAAATCATACAATGTCTGCTTTCAAACCACAGGAGAACTTAGAAATCAAGAACAGAATGAGAACTGGAAAAATCCCAAAATATCAATACATGGAGTCAAAGAAGAAATGTCAAGAGAAATTTAAAAATATTTTGTTCTAAAGGAAATACGACTTAACAGAATTTGTGGACTACAATGAAAGCAAAGCATAAGAGAAATTTATAGCATCGAATGCGTATGTTAGTACAGAACTGAAATTAACATTCTAAGTTTTCATCTGAGTTAACTAGAAAAAGAAAAGTACAGTAAATCTAAAGGAAACCGAGGACGTAAAATATTAAAGCAGAAATCAATGGAATTGAGAAAAGGAAAGCAATAGAAAAAAATTAACAAAACCAAAACCTGTTTCTTTTAAGAGATCAATAAAATCCCTAAGCTTTTAACCAAGCTAACTAAAAAGGTATACTTAACATATGCAATGAGAAAGGGGATAGCACTGAACAGACAGTTAGAGGAATGTTATGAACAATCTGTGCCCACAAATTTGATAAACTAGATGACACAATCTGCCAAATTCACATAAGAAGAAATAGACAATCAGAGTACAGCAGTAGCTCTTAAAAGAAATTGAATCGGTGATTAATAACTACAAAACAGAAACTATCGGTGATTAATAACTTTACAAAACAGGCCCAGATATGTTCAATGCTGAATTCAAACAAACATTTAATGAAGAAATTATAGTAATTCTGTATAATCTCTTTCAGAAGGTAGAAGCAGAGGGCATACTTTCTAATTCATTTTGTAAGGACAGCCTTCCCTTACGATGAAAGAAAAAAATAAGTTGGGGAAGTTGGACTTCACTAAAATTAAAAACACCATGAAAGACAATGTCAAAAGAACGAGAAAACAAGTCACACGCTGGGAGAAAACACTGTCAAAGATAGAACTCTTAGAACTCAACAGTAAGAAAATGAATGCTCCAACTAAACACATATTATCAGACAGCTCCCTAAAGGAGATAAATAGATGGCAAATAAGCATGGGAACATTGTTCCACAGCGTTAAGTCATTAGGGAAGTGTAAATTCAAAGAAAAATAAGATACTACTACACACCGATTAGAACAGCCAAAATCCAGAACACTGACACCAAATACTGGCAAGGACAGGAACTCTCATTCTTTTCGGCATATTCTCACCACATGAGCCAGCGATCATGTTCCTTGATACTTACCCAACTGGGGGAAAACTTAATGTTCACACCAAAACCTGCCAACAGATGTGTGCAGCAGCTGTATTCATAATTGCCAAACCCTGAAAGCGACAAAGATATCCTTCAGTAGGTAAGTGGGTAACTGGTCCAGCTAGACAATGGAATGTTATTCAGCACAAAAAAGAAATGACGGGCCTCCCTGGTGGTGCAACGGGTTAAGCACAGCGCTGTGGTGCTGTCAGGAAAGAATCCATAAGGCGTGCGAATTCGATGCCCGGCCAGGGAGATTCCCACAGGGCACAGCAGACCTCTCCCGCCTCGCCCGCTGCCCCCCTCAGCAGTGTACTTCAGTAGATCTGCCTGTTGTGCTCCCCACTCTGTCTCTGGTGAACCCTCTCACTGTTCTATACCTCCGGCCTACACCCCAGCTTGTATGCAAAAATAAATCAATCTTTAAAAAAAATGAACTAGCAAGTCACGAAAAGGCACAAAACGATCTCAAATTTTACTAGTGAAAGAAAATCTGCAGGGCCTCCCTGGTGGTGCAGCGGTTAAGCGCTGCGCTGTGGAGCTGTCGACAGTGGCGACACGAGTTCGACGCCCGGCCAGGGAGATTCCCACATGGCGCGGCAGACCTCTCCTGCCTCGCCCGCTGCTCCCCTCAGCAGTGTATTTCTGATCTGCCTGTTCTGCTATCCGCTCTGTCTCTGGTGAACCCTCTCGCCGCCCCACACCTCTGGCCTGTACCCCAGCTTGTATGTATAAATAAAAAATAAATCTTTAAAAAAGAAAAAGAAAATCTGCAAAGGCTAATACTGTAATGGCAGCTATGTGACATTCTGGAAGAACACCATGGAGAAGGTAAGATGTCCAGCAGATGCCAAGTGGGGAAGGAGACATAAATTGGGGAGAACAGAGGATTTTTAGGACGCTGACAATACCCCATATAAAACAGTGGCTGGGACATGTCATTACCCATTTGTATAAACCCTCAGAATGAACCACCAAGAGGGAGCCCCGATGTCAAGAATGGGCTTTGGGTGATGTCGAATGCGCTGCTCCAGTGGTGCGTGCTGATAGGGGCGGCTGTGCGTGGGGAGAGGGCTCTGTGCCTTCCCCGCAAGGTTGCTATGACCTGAAACCAACGCAAAAGTCTTGGTGCACATCTTACTTTTTTTCTTTTTATTTCTCTCATTTTCTCTTTATTTTTCATCTGCTGTGTTTCTTCCCTCTCTGGGTCCTTCTAGTTTCATCTTCATTTCCGGAATGTTTTTCTTGTGTTTCTAATTCTTTCCTGAGTTATCTCATTTCTGACCTTTCTAATTATGATTTATGTTGTTCTTTCAGGTCTTCTAGAATTTCTTAATGTCTCTCAGTTCATTCTGAAACAGTAAATTAGCTTGGGTCTGTAGACACACATCTTTCTGGGAGGCTTTCGCTGTCTGTGAGCATCCCATTCTCTTCTAATTCTTTTTTTTTTCTGATAACTGCAAAAGACTTGGTATGGATTCTTTCCTGTTGTGCATTTTTATGTGAAATTAGTCCTCCTAAACTCTGTGAATACAGTGAGTTAAATCTGTAAAAAGGCTCTAAATCTGTAAAAAGTTCAATCTTTAAAATAAAACTTCATAGAGCTCCCTCTTCTGTTGTCTGTGTTATGTGTTAACACAAAATAAAAACCATGACATCTTGCTGCCTGAGATTTTCGGGCTGTTCTTCCCTCCCTTTGAACTACACCTTTCTCTCGTCTCGACCCTGCTCAATTTTGACTCTGTTCCCAGCAATTTCTCCTCAGTGTAGGGCCTGCATTAGAGGGCAGTTCTGGAAGGTCAATCTCGAGAGTTCAAAGGAGCAGCCCTTTCAATCCCTCCCGCCGCCAGCTCTCTGCACTTACCAGGTGTTAGCGCAGGCAGGGCGGCCTTCACCTCAGCTGCTGTGCCGCACCGAGTGGCCCAGTACCTGCCAGCCGGCGGGCTCCGTGGGGCTCTCCTGCCCTCGGCCCCTCGGAGGCCGCAAGCCTCCTCCACCATCACCCAGAGATGCCCACATCACAGTGCCGGTGCCCCGTCCCCGACTCCTGGTTTGGGATTCATGGCGCCTCGTCACCGAGTTGTGTCGTCGCGCCCGTTCACCCCGGGCTGCGTGGCCGCCGGGCACACTCCGTCACGCGGGCCGCACGCAGCCGCCTCTGCACCACCAGCTTCCCGGGATTGCTGCCGTCTTTGAATCCGAGTTCGCCTGGACGCCTCCCTTCGGCCCGACGCGGGATGCACTTGGGGTCCCAGAGCCCCTGCGGCGGGCGTGCGTCTGTGTGGGACGTGTTTCGAGGCCCTGGGCAGCGGAGGTGGCTCTCGGGGCGCAGCCCTGCCCTCCGCACTGAGGAGCCGAGAAGCCCCCGCACAGCGGCTACCTGATTGCAGTCACGGCCCCGGACTCGCTGCCCCGACTCTGGCCTCCGGTGCCCCTGGCTGACAACCATGTCGCCTGCCCTGTCCAGCTGCCCAGCTCGTGGGGGAGAAAACGCCACGGTGGCGGCACGCAGGACCGAGCCGGGGAGCTGCCTCCTGGGCGCCGGGGCCTGTGCTCCGCACCCGTCTCTACCGCGGAGCCTCCTGGTTCTCCGCACCCCGGAGCCTGCAGTGTTTGCGCTCGACGGTCGAGCGGCCCGAGACGTGGTTATGTCGGGGCTCCTCAGCCTCCTCAAGGTTGACGGCAGGCCCACCCCGGGGGCTGGACACGGGCTAACCTCCAAAAAGACCCTTCGCATCGAAGAGACGGCCTTCAAGCCAGAAGTCACCCAGCGGAAGACACGGACAAGCTGAGTTTTTAAAATGCGTTTTTATTATTCAGCCTTCAGCAGAAATGTCACCTTTCTAGAGCAAGCTGTTATCACGCGCTCCCCGTGCCAAGCGGCCGCCTCTGAGGACAGGATTTTATCTCAACAGTGTTAGTGATTTGTGTTTCTCTTTCAAGGAGCTCCATGCCTTAAGGCGCCCGAACACCAGCAGCACACGGAGCTGAGTGGCGCGCGGGGCAGATTCCAGCAACATGAAACAGGGACTTCTGCAAAGCAGGCCCAGGATGGCATCAAAGCCGCGGCGCAGTCACCTGCCCAATAATTCATGTCCTCTCGGCGCGCCTCGCTGTTTCCGGGGGGCCCCCTCGGTGGAGACCCTATTCTCACAGAAAGCCCGCTTTGTAACAGGCCCCCCCGAGCAGGCTCAGCCGCGTGACAGGCCCGGAGCACAACTGCCGGCGACGCGTGCCAATGAGCCAGATGCTGCCACACGCTGGCATCTGGGTGCTGGAGAGCGACCCCGTTCCCAGTCTGGCGAGGGATTCCGACCCCGGCGAGGGGAGGGGAGGGCGCGGAGCGGAGGACGCAGAGGTGGGAGCGTCTCTGGCGGTTTCCACCGTGGACTTGGGCGCCACAACAAAAGCCGCCTTGGAAGCTGCTGCTGCCGCCGCAGGGGGCAACAGAGGGGAGGTTGGGGCGTCTCTGGCAGCGGGGAGGGGCTGATGTAAAAGGAGGCAGCTGCGGCAGGCGGTCCCGGCGCCCCTCCAGCCACGAGCGCCCACCTTGGAGAAGCTTCTGGAGAGAGCTGACGTCTGCGCCAGAGGGACAGAGGCGACACCAGCATGGCTGTTCTTCCTGCCTTCTGGGCGCCAGGATCGGCCGGAGCCAGGAAGGCCAGCAAATGGCGCGGGCGCCGTCCAGACCGCGGCCGCGGGGCCTCCGCACCGCCAAGGAAGGTGCGGCCAGGGCCGGGCTCTGGGAAATGGGGTGCAGGCGGCCCTGGGCCCCGCAGGCACACTCGAGCCAGAGCGAGGCCTCTGGCCTGCTGGAGCCTGCCCGGGCGGCGCTGGGTGGGAGGTAAGTGCAGGGCTGGGAAGAAGAGGTGGGAGAATAAGGCCGGCGGCAGCTCTACCTGTGTGGCGCTGCTCAGGCGTTCAGGGCCTCACCTTCGAGGCAGGCGAGACGAACAAGCGGAGGAGGCAGAAAAACTGCAAAGAGCCGAGGGGCAAAGGCCCAGAGCGCACTTCCCGGGAGGGCTGGCTCTTTGGGGTGCGCTGGCTTCTGGCGTCTCACCCAGCACTGGACTCCCTCTCAGGACACGGGGGCTGGGGAGTGCCCCGGTCATCATGGGGGGCAGCGGGCAGTTAGAACCTGCCATTGGAAAAGACAGAGCCTGCCCTACGATGGTTTAGGAGGCAGTGTCTGTCTGTCTGTCTGTTTTAAAGAGACGGCACATTGCTGAGGACAAGGGGAGCCCCGGGAAGGGCCCAGACGGGACGGGGGCCGTGGCAGGGAAACCCCAGCGCAGGGGGCAGAGAGCGACGCGGCAACGCCCGCCGCATGTTCGGTCCATGCGGACTTCGCCAACAATCTCACCTGATAATCCTAGTGTCTTTTGAACAGAAGAAACTTAAGGTGCGTGCACCCAACGCACACTCACAGGCCTCGGAACACGATGCGCTCACGCGCTCCGGAAAGCAGATGCTATCTTCAAAGGGCAGCACCCCAGCCCGACGAGCAGCGAAGAGGAGTCAAAACCATCCTGTCCCCCTAATCCAGATGAGAGCACTTTTGGGGGGCCCCTGGGCTCATTAGATTAGGTGCAGGTCAGAGGTCTGCCGTGACCTGGCAGGACGTGGCGCCTTCGAAGGGGGAAGACAGCACGGCACGGAAAGCGAGCGAGCTCCTGGAGAGAGCGGGGAGCCCCAAGGGGTATCCTTATCAGGCGCCAGGGGGTGCTTTCAGACTCGCCTGCTTTGTCTCCCTGGTGATTCCTGGGGGTGATTTCACAAACAAATCCATAATCTTCTAGCGTGAACGGCTTCAAGAAATAGGCAAGCAATTATCTGATAGGGAGCGCTACTCTCGGCGGCGGCGGCAGCCCCAACTCGGGCCTGAGCCGCTGCAGTAACACTGGTTCTCGGCCTTCAATCTCTCCCCACCCAGCCCCCATTCTAGCCCCAAAATTATCTCTCTGCAGCAGGCCCCACCCCGTCAGGCTGCTGAGCTCCCCTGGTCCCTCCAGCCAAAGGGCTGAGGGCAGCACCAAGTCGGCACCAACCACCCCTCAAGCCCAGGCACCCACAAACTAGCCGGAGCAGAACTACACAGCTTCACCTGGCACCCCGCACCTTTGCACACGCACATGGCTTTGTTTCTACTCCCCTGGAAACTTCTCTTCTCCCCAAACAGAACCTTCAATAAAAGGCCTTTGTCTGCGCGCGCTGCCGAGGCCGGGGCGGCCCCTCGGGCTCCTTCACCGCGCCCCTCTGCCCGGCGCAGGCCCGGCTCGCTGTGCCCGGCCCATGAGGACGTGTCCTCTGCTCCCGAGAAGCCCGTTGGGGGGGGGGGGGGGCTGGCGGGAGGAAGAAGAGAGCAGGGCAGCGCCTCAAGCTCCGAGTTTTCTTAGTAAACCACCCCCTTTTAGCTGAACACAGAGCTTCAAATATCAGGCACGTTTTCCTTCCAGAACAACCCCGAGAGCCTGGATAACTGCAGTTTTTCTTGTTTCGCCAACACTACGCCCCCGGGCCCCTCCTTCCTATCCAAGTCACTAGTGGGCCACCTTTGGGGCCTCGCCCATTTCACGGGGCAACGCCGCCGGCGTCCTGCCTGCGAGACCGCCGTGTCCCTGCCCTTGGTCAGACCCTCTGTGCCTGTTTTGGCGGGTCGGCCAAGGGCTGTGGATTAACCTCTGGAGGGATTTGATCAACCCCCACAATCTAATTTTCTAACCCTGCACCTAATCTAATCTTGATATGCACTTTTAAATTTGAGATTGATAAAAGCAGGAGGCCGGCAACTCCAAGGGACACCCCTTGTCATTACCTGCGCCCCCCACCCGCCCTGCGTTCAGGAGGAGGCCTGCCCAGGAGGCCGCGGCTGCGCCTGCAGCCGGAGATGAGCTGGAACTCACCTGCACAGCACCTGTGCCCCTTGTCTCTTTCCTGGGCTCCTGGGAACAGGCTCTGCCGAACTCTTCCTGGGGGGAGAGCAAAGAATCGCACTAAGCCCAGCTGGAGCATCACACGGCCCGGATCTTGCGCCGGCACGCCCGGCATACGCCGGGGCCACCTCACTCCAGGGCCTGCCTTCCTGAGGCCTCCAAGAGCCTTCTCTGCCTCTATTTCTCCGAGATGACACTAGAGCCAGGGAAGGAGTCACGTGACAGGACAAACCCGCAGAGCCACACCCGCCACCCGACGATCACGAACCGTCCCCCAAAGGATCTCGTCCCCGGTTCCCTGTTCACTGACCTTGAGACGCAAAGTGACGTCGCGCCGCAGGCCCCTTGGTGCTTTGCCTCCTGTCCCCGGGTACTGTCGCGTCTACGACTTTATTTAGAAACTGCCGACCTCACGGCTCTGGCTGCTTAGTAACCCTACAATGTGAGGGCTTAGTGCGAAATCCTTCGAGAGCTCAGTAGTACATCAAATACTGAAAACTCCCAATGACCCGGGGGTGGAGGGTAGCGCGCTGTAAGAATGAGGGGCAGAGGTGTCAGTCTCATGTTCCAAAGGCGCTGCCAAGAGAACGAGCCACGTGAGCACAGATCAGAGACTCGGGCGGTGGGGAGCGCCCTCTGCACCCCACAGAGGCCAGGGCGGGGGAGGGGAAATGGCTGGCCTGTCACCTGCACGTCCAGCTGAACTTGAACTCGCCTCTTCCAGGGGAGACCGCCTGCAAAATGATCCAATATTTCACCCCATTTATAATTTTTGTAGCCACAGACCCTGAAAGGACTATGTTATCAAGCAGGTTCACGGCAGCAACCCAAGGAGCTGGGATTGCTAGAAAATCATCATACAAAACACTTCAGTGCCAACGTGAGACGCTTCGTTAACCTTGTCTCGCGACATTGTGGGTTATCCAGTTAGTGGACTGAAAGCAGTAACCCCTTCAGACGCCGGTGGGGCCTGGGGCCGCCGCCAGGCATTCTGCTCCCAGTCTGGACACTGATCTGACGAAGGGTGAAAGGCTAGTCACACAGGCTGGACCAAGACCCGCCCGGAACTTTCCATTTTGCTCCACAATCCTGAAACAGAGAGCCCGAAATACCGGGCTCCCCCGCCCACACCAAGGCTGAATGGAGGCCCCAAGGACAAAGCTGATGCATCTCGGGCCTTGGCCTCGGCTGCAAGGAGTCCCCAAGCGAGCCCAGTTAACGCTGAGGGCCCGGGGAGGCAGCGCACCCTCAGAGCTGAGGTCCAGGGCTTTCTGGGCAAGCGCATCGCCCCAGAGCAGGCCAGCGGCGCTGGCAGCCACTGCAGGAGCGATACTTACACGTGTAAACTCTTCAGTACAGGCGTCACAGGAAGCGAAACTCCGCCTGGGTTCACAAGGCTTCAGGTAAGACAGGGAAAATGTGAGGACCAAAACACAACAGGAATTGGAGCTGCCTGCAAGTGTTTAGGGGAGGCTTAAGGAGGTTATCAGAAGTCTGGTTATTACAAGAAGTAAGTTGGAAGATCGCTGCCTCAGAGAGTGTAAATTCAGGTGAGAGTCACATTACCAGGAGACAGCCTTCCTTTTCACTCCCAGGACGCTTACCTGACTGTCTGTGAAGTAGAAAAGGTAGCTGTTCATACCCCATTTTCATTTCCCCTCCTACGCTGAGTGGCATCATATCAAAATATCATCGGCAGC
The DNA here is from genome assembly GCA_004024925.1 of Scalopus aquaticus. Taxonomy (NCBI): domain Eukaryota; kingdom Metazoa; phylum Chordata; class Mammalia; order Eulipotyphla; family Talpidae; genus Scalopus; species Scalopus aquaticus. The sequence continues at coordinate 90,532 of PVIJ01004373.1, read as the reverse complement.
CTGGAGAAGCCCTTAGAACAGCAGAGCGCTACGAGCCGCCAGCTGGCTGACTCCACACGCGCGTCCAGGACCTCGGGGGGCAGGGCAGGGACAGGCCTGTCCACCAGGCTCATTCAGGCAGGATTCACAGTAGACAAAAGGTGGAAACCCCCTAACGCCCACTGACAGATGAATGGCCAAGCCAGCCGTGGCGTGAGCTCACGGGGACATCAGTGCTCACGAGAAGGAAGGAAGTGGGACCACCTGCAGGCCGGCCGGGCCGCGAGAGCCTCAGGCCGAGCGAAACGCAGCCTCGGAGAACAGAAAGCGAAGATTCCACTGCCGGAGAGGCGAGGCCGGAGAGAAAGGGGAATAGCGGCGACCGGGGGTGGGCCTGGGCATGAGTGCTGAGTAACAGGAGGCTTCTGGCGTGGGGTGACGACGAGGGTCTGAGAGGGACGGTGGCGCCGCTGCAGCAGGCGAGACGCGCCGACGCTCCTGGGTCACGCACCTGACAGCGGCTCGGGTGCAGTGCTGTGCTGTGCTGCTTGTGTTCGCCAATAAAAAAAGAGAAATACTCGGTGGTAAGTTCTCTCAGGATTTGCACTCATATTTCATACGCTTAGCAAAACCCCATGGTATTGCCTACTAGACACACTGGTCTCTCTGACACGTACATCATCGAGTAAAATCAGACTGGGGTTCAACGCCCCAGAGGCTCGGAGGCTCTGGACCTGTCGCTGGTGTGGCCCGCGCCCGCCAGGCCTGGGACGGCCTGTCCACATTCAGCACAGGTCCCGGCACAGAGAGAAGGGGCAGCGGGGCTGCGTCCGCACCCCGCCGCGGCAGCCCTCTGACGCCCTCGCCCGTGGGGCCCAGGGCTGACTCCCGTGGTCCGGCTGCAGCATCGCCCTGGCTGAGGCGCTGCCTCCGCGTCACAGGGCACCGCGGAGGAAGCGTGGACACGGCCCCAGCGCCTGCACATTTCCGACGGCCTGCTCAGGAAGTCGGCCGGCGCCTCACCTGCCCGCGCTCCTGCAGTGCGGCCGGGGCTGGGGGCTCCAGTTCCAGGGGCTGATGTCATCCGCACTGAGCCGTGACACCGGTGACCCGCTCCCCAACCTGGTGTGGCTGCAGCCCTCCAGCGGGGGTGCAGGTTAGAAGGGGGGCCAAAAAGGAAAAGGGGAGGAAGAGGAGCGCAAAAGGCAAACTGCTTGCACATTTCCTGTTTCACCAGAGCGCTTGTGCCTCTGCCACACAGGACAGGCCCTGGACGCCGCGGCCGCAGGCCCTGCTCCGGAAAGGCCTGGGAGCAGGCTGTCCGTGCGCGGGTCGCAGAGACACAGGAGCGAGAGCGGAGGGGCCTGTCAGCATTTCTGTGACTCCTGACTCAAACAGCGGGTCAAGTTTAAGAGACAGACACTAACACGGCTCAGCCGCTGCCCGCTGGGAACCAGGCAAGGCCGCAGGGTGACCTTAGCGGCATCGAGAAGGAGCTAGAGACGTCTGCGGGGGTGCAAGGGGTCCTCCTCCAGAACACCAAGCACTGAGCAGACCCATGTGGATGCCTGGCAACGCTGTCCCGGAGTGGGGAGGTGCCCGACCAGGGCCGAGGCGCGGCCCGCGGCCTCCCACGCCAGACCGAACGCGACCACGAAGCCGGGCGGCTGCGAACTGCCAGGACGAGGGGCCAAGAGCTTACTGCAGGAGAAAAGGCAACCAGATGAGATTTCCATTTTCACCACGTTTATTTCACATCATGATTTCTTAGTCCTCATTAAGTTGGTACAATTTGGGGAGATGAACACCCCTCCCCTTTCCACTGCGTGTTGAGTAGGGGCGGGAAGAACAGAGTCTGAGCAAACAGGCTTACGGGGCGCAGGAAATGGGAGAGGCGGCGGAGAGAGGGTGTCTGCAGGAAGCCTCTGGGAGTGCAGGCAACCCCCGCGGGGCGACGCCCACAACGGGAGCATGGTCTCCTGCCGGCCTGCGGGACAGGAACGCGGTTCCGGCCCGTACCCTCCCGTCACGCACTCAGCAAACGTCCTCGGCTCGCAGCAACCTGCCCGAGCAGAGACTGCTCGGGAGCCCCGGAGGGTCTACCCGGGGCATCACAGCAGGGAAGCTCTTCGGGCCTCACAGGCTGCTGTGCTCTCGGCTGGGCTTACCCGCAGCCCCAAACGCAGGCGCGTGAAGACCGAGGTCAAAGGTCTGCATTACCAGCCCCAGACAGCGACTGCGAAGGGGCTATTCTCTCCCGGCCTCGGCCTCGCCACTCCCCGTCGGGTCTGCGCCAGCCCAATGCTTCAAGCGCGCTCAGGGAGGGCGTGGCGGTGGCCTCCGGCTGGACACGGCTCCCAGCGACGGCCTGCGAGCGAGTGCGCAGATGACCTGCCAGCGTTCACCTCATCAGCTCGGCCCAGTCCACAGGGGTGAAAAACGGGTGAGACTTGATATCTTCAACCCCAGCGACTCCGGCCCCAAGACGCTCCAAGGGGTTGAACTGCAAGAGCTGACAGAGAAGGGTCAGTGAGCAGAGACTCAACGGGACATGAAACCTGAGGGACGAAAGAGCGTCTATTTCGACCCCGGGGACACGAGATGTGATGACAGCCCTGACGACGCTCCCACCAAGGGCGCTTGTCCGCAGCACGCCGGTCGGGGGCCGCAGCGTGTCTGAAGCGAGCTGACGGCCCTTCAACCGATCTGAGGCCTGCCCTGGAGTGGCGCATCTGTTTCTCTCACGTGCAGGCTACCAGGGGCCGCCCGTCAACCCCACTCCAGAAGGACCTGGCTTAAGAGCCGCTGGCCACGCCCTGACAGCCAGCGCCTCGGTCAGCCCCCGTGAACTCGATCACCGGCCGACCTTGACCTCAAGTCTGAAGTCAAGTCCCAGAAGGGCCTTCTCCGGAAGGCTGGTGCACGGGCAGCCTGACCCAGCAACGAGCCCACGCCTGGCGTGACCAGCACCGTGAGCGAGCGGGGGCACGTGACCCCCACATGCCACAGGAACTACCAGCATCAGAAGGGCATGGACAGCACAAACCCCCGTGCAGGCCAGCAGCTCCCGGCCAGGGCCGCGCTGAGCCGCCCCTGCCCACTCCAGTCTCAGGAGCCCCCGGTCGCGCTGCAGTGGCCTCGCGCCAGCTGCAGGGACCCGCACACCCCTCCCAGCCCTGGGCAGACACCAGTCAGCTTTTTCTACCAGCTCGTCCTTTCTGGGTGTGCTAGGACATGGGAGCCGGGAATGGCCACCTTCCGCAGCCGCCGGCCTCCCCTGCCCGGCCCGCGCGGCTGTGCTGAGCGGACACCTGCGCCCTCCTGCCCAGGCCCGGCCCAGGGGTTTATGTGCAGCGCTCTCGGAAGCTCTTCTCAAGGAGCTGCGCAGAGCCAGCTTCCCCAGCACTGGACGAGGCTCCGGTCTGCCGCCTCCCCGAGCGCGGGGCTGTTTGTCTAGAGCCCCCCTGGGGGGCCTGGCATCTTCACGGGCACTCGCGCGTGTGCCTGGCGGCTGAGGGTGGTGGGCCTCGCTCGCCTCCTGCTCAGTCAGGCCAGAGTGTCCGTGGCGAGTCTGTGCCCATTCTTAGCTGACTTTCTTCCGTCTTACAGGTTCTAACACTCCTTTACGCTTTCTGAATCTAAGTCCTCCAGCGGCCACATGACGTGCAACGTCCTCCCCGTCTGCGGCTTGTCTCACTTTCTTACTGCTGTCTTTCAAATGGCAAAAGTTTTTAATTTTAACGAAGCCCACTTCATTTTTATCTTTGACGGATCAATCACGATTCTGGAGCCAGAGCCGAGGGCTACGACTAGCCCAAGTCGCGACTGTCTTGTTCCCTTCTACGCTTTGGGTGGTTGGGTGCCCACATTCAGGCCTGGGGGCACTTCTGCGTTTACTCTCACACATGGCATGGAGAGCCTCAGTTCATTTTGGATTTAGCAAGGAAGCTTCGATCTTCCCAGCGGTATTTGTTGACAAGACTATTTTTTCACCATCAAATTACCTCGATGCCTTTATTAACGTAAAGGTTTGGTCTGGGCCCCCGACACACGCGCTGGGGGAACGCCCGCCTTGGCCGGGGCGTCAGGTGGCCCAGCTTCACCGCTTCCCTTTGGAGAGTGAACTTTCAACAGTCACTCAAGTCTGAGCCCATCCCTGTGGTAAATAATTTTTTCTCCAGAATGTAGCTGAGCGCAACTGAAATACTTAGTGAGCTCTTTACACCAATGGTCTCTACACACAGGACGCCTCCCAAGTCAAATTTGACCAAGACTACTGTTTCTTCTTTTCCCTTTACTTCTGTTTTCGCTTTCATTCACGGTTCATTCACTCAGTACAGTCGCCAGCTGACGGCCTAGCACACGCCCGCCGCCACGTTTTTAGGCCTCCCTCTCATGGTGCCGTAGTCTAGTCAGCCCCGTGCTTCGTCCATCACAAGTCACTGCATGTCGTGAACCGTCAACACTGTCCTCTCATCAGCAGCCACGCACACACCTTTCTGTGACGCTGTAGGCAGACGCGCTGGTACACAGGTGAATTCATTAAACTCACGATAAGCGACTGACTGGCTGCCGTCATCTCTATCTTCGAGATGAGAAAACAGAGACTGAAAAAATTAAGTCATTTGACAATCACACCGGTAGTAAGCAGCAAAGAGAGGATTTGAACTTAGCGACTCCGGAGCCAGAAACCATGTTTCTCAGCTCTAGGCCTCACATCCGTGTCATCTGCCAAGGCCAAGAGCCGGTGACGACACTCTGAAATGACCTAATCCACACGGCAGTGACACACACACACTTCAAAAGACTCTCCCACATTCTTTCACTTGAAATTAGTGTCTCTCGCATTCAAAATGCCACACTACTGTCAAAGCTAACTGTTCAAAGAATTTGTGCATCCAAGTTGCTACAGTACGTTCAGACAAAAAGCTGCTAATATACAACAAACCTCAAGAATATCCTAAATGTATCAAATCCGATGTTAGTATCAGTCACTTCATGTCTACTGGTGAAGTGCACAAGGCCTTACACATTTTACTATAAAATATCAAACTTTTATATTGGTAGGAATGAACTGTAACTATAGCACATTTTGTACTATTTCAGGAAACATAACATGCAAGTTCTTTCTTTGTTATAATTAGCTTTTCCGCGCGGATTCTTTCCAAACATGACCTGAAATTTCAAAACAAAGTATTTTGACTTTCACTGAGGTCATTGTGCTCCGATTACAAACACTCCTCTAAATTTGTAAGTGTATGTTTACAATAGCAAAGGTATGGAAGATGTCCAAAAATAGACGATTGGATCAAGAAGATGTGGTACATATACACAATGGAATACTATTCAGCATTCAAAGAAGATAAACACATGTAATTTGCAACGACATGGCTGGAACTAGAGGGGATCATACTCAGCGAAATAAGCCAGAAAGAAAAAGAAAAATATCGAATGGTTTCACTTATAACAGGACTATGGGGAAACCAAATAGGAGAGAGACACTCAGCTGGGGTGGGGGGGGAGGATAAGGGCAGAGAATGGAGTAGAAAAGGACACAAGGGACCACGGAGATGGGTCACGTGTGAATTGGTGGTGGAATATTTAAGGGGAATACAAAATGTAAAAGATATAAATAACAATAAATATATATATGTAAAATAAATGAATCTGTAAGTGTAAGTCCACAGGTGGAAGTGCGGTTGTTTGACTCACAACTGTGCTTACTCTAACACCCTAAATACTACACTGGGGCTCGAGAGAGATCGCACAAAGACGCTACTGCTTAGGCGATGTGGCGGCCGGTGGCAGACCCAGACGGCCGCGGCTGCGCTCTCCTGGCCAACAGGCATGATAGCTGAGCACCAAGGGCAGAGAACTGTTCTAAGGCCCTTCCGGCACCTCCTCTGCCAACCGACGGCAACTCTGTCACGATGTCCCGAGTGCACACAGTGGATGCACAAACACACCCACTCTGCGGACTTGTGAACCGTCTCTTTCTATTGCACCTACGCTGTATCTGCTTTAACATCAAACCTTTGCCAGGCACCCTTCACCTGACTGAGGCGGCAAAGGCAGGGCACAGGGCGGGCAGGAAATCTAGGAAGAAAGCAACAGGCCGAGCGACAACAGGGAAAAAGCCCCCTGTGGAATAATTATTTCCATACAAGTCATCTGTGATTTTTTAAAAATGCCCTCTGCAGCCAGTGAGGTAACGGAAGAGGAAAGTCAAGACCACAAAGTGCTGATGGTGCCAAGAGGTGCCCTGTCCCTTCCCCGGGCTGCCCCCCACAGGGCCGGGGGCACCTTCACCCCAGCAGCCCCACCATCTGCGCTGGGCAACCGCACACCTTCAACACAGCTTCGCACCAAGGCTACAGCCTTCGACAGTAACCCCGGAGCGCTGTCCTCAGCGGGGCCTAACTACCCCTTGAAGGTGGGGACCCCGAAGAGAGCAGCTGTCAGCCTTTCTTAGTGAGTCTGCAGAACACTCTGAGCGCTCCTGCCGGGCCACAGTGAGGCGGCCTCGAGCCGGCGGCCGTGCTCCTCCGCTAGGACGAGATGTCTCGGTTCTCGTGCCACCAGAGCGTCTCCTTGTCGCGCTTTCACCTCACGACCCCTCCATCTGCCGCCATTCAGGCGCGTCCGTCTGTCTGCGCTCGCCTTCCACTCTGCCGTGGAGCACCGAGCCCCGATTTCCACCGAACCACGTGGCCCACCCCGAGGGGTGCAGGCGCCAGTGCCCCCTAAGGGAACCCGACTAGCCGCTCCACGCTGAGCACCCCTTAGACGCCATCTCTGCTCTGGACAAACCTCTGTTCCCCAAACTGAGCCTTCCTGACTGCTCCCCCACCTCGTCCAGCTGAGCAGCCCCGGGGCCCCTCTCCCATCTCCCAGCCCCGACCTCGCTGAGGGGCTGCACAGCCGCTGCGAAGCCCGGGGCCGCGGCAATGTGTGCGCCCTGCCTTTGCAGCCCACAGCACTCTAGCTCACAAATTATTTCTTGAATGGGACCAAAATCACTCGAGAATACAGAGTAATTCTCGTAAAGTATCTTCCCCTCCCCACCTTTAAACAAAAGTGTTTTCCCCAATGAGGAAAATAATTTGTGCTTCAGTAAACAAAACAAACTAGTTCTTGTTCCTTTTCAAACAACCTTTTTCCCTTTACGCTTCCCGGGACGGCTCCCGACGACGTGCCATGGCCCGGCCGCAGGCGGACAAGCTGGCAGTGCTCAGTGGACCCGCCGCTCCGGGGGAGCTGCAAACACAGGGAGCCCCGCTAAGCAGCTGCACGCGTCTGGCCCTACCTGTGGGACACTCAACTTTTATCAGTAAATTTGACTGATGATCCAGCAGCCCGCTGATGGGCAGGAAGGCCGCGCTCCACTCCAGGGGAGCCCGCCGCGGCCCAACCTGGGGAGCATTTCCACACGCCCCCTCTGCAGCAGCCCACTTCTCAGCTGGTGAATATGATTGGGAATGAAAACAGCCACTCGTGCACGATTACAAAAGAAAACTGAGGGGCTCCAGACAAGCTCGAGGCAATACTTAAACCTCACCCCTACACGAGTCTGTGGAGTTGAGTAAACATCACCTGCGTTTTAAAAACCAGCGTTTTCATACCAAGAAGCCTCAGCTGTCCCCTCTGCCCACGCCAGCGCACCGCGGCAGCCCAAAGAGACACAGCGTCATCGCGAATTGCTGAGGCGTGAGGGGTCTCTAAGGTGGGAGGCGGTGGGCTCGGCCGGCACGCTGGCCACGGGGCCAGGAAATTACCTGCTGGATGAGCGAGCGCGCCTCTTCGGAGACACATCCGGGCATGTTCAAGGTGGTGTGGGTGCTGATTCCAGCCGGATGGCACTCCACCAGGGTCTGAAACAAGCAGCGGGCAGACATCTCACCCCAGCACCTCCGCATTCTGTCCCATGCAGGCCTCGTGGGCACAGGGCCCCACAAGAGTCGTAACTGAAGGGGGAACAATAGAGCACCCCCAAGCAGCCAGGACAGGGGCCGTGAGCCCACAGACTTCTGGCGGAGCGCAGGCAACCCCGAGATCACATGCCAGGCGTGCGCCTCCAGCTCTCCCAGTGCCCACAACAGCCCACAGCAGAGAGGCCTGCGGCACGCCAGACGCTAGAAAGGGTTTGGCAGCTCTGGGAATTTTTAATGATCTTAAAACTCTTTAGAGTTTAGAATCTGTTAGTGATACCCCACAGTGGCACTTTCTGGTCTAAAGGCACATGCAGGGGACACAGAAGCTTCACAACACTCCTGGCATCAGGCACTGTCCACCACAAGGCAGAGGACGACTGTCCATTTCCTCTCTCTTCTTCCCAGGAGGTGGCCTGCACAATATTCTCCTAGAAGCCTCTTAGCCTCAAACATCTTACCTAAAAGTTATTGATCCAAGGGAATTCTGACCTATGAGTTTGGTCCTTAAGCTAGAGCAGTTAGGAACAATTTACAGTATTGAGAAAAAAGCGATGCTATTTTTAATAGTTACATTAATTTTCTAAAGTGAGAATTCCCTCCTGGTTTCCCACAAGAGCTGTTAAACAGCCAGAAAATTCTAGTACATCCTTACACGAACTTTACAGATTGAACTCTATTAAAACTCACTCGTAGGAAATGAAGAGAATGTTCAGTCGTGTTTTTCACCACGAAACAACACAGTGACATTTCACAAAGCCTGGCCATCAGCTTACTCAACACAGTATCATTCCACTTTTTACAAAATCTGGAGTCTGATGCACTTGCATTTCCATCTCCCTGTCCCTGACCCTCAAAGTCCTGATCCACAGTGAAAGGCAAAGGCTCCCCACGTTCCTGCAGGAAACCCAGGCAGCACCTTCCCCGAGGGGCCCGCACCAGGCCTCCGCTCACCTTGCCTGTGAGAAGCTCGAAGAGGACCGCACCCAAGCTCCACCAATCGCAGGCTTCGGTTTCTTCAGTGATGGCTCCAACCTCTAAACACACCAAAAAAGGTTGATATTAAAATTCCAAAGGTCAATTAAACTTACAAAATTAACATGTATTAGCAAGGTGACCTCTTTAATGCTGAGAGAGCAGATACTAAACACCACAGGGCTTTCAGCGGTCCTCAAAGTTACTTCTCCCTCCGGTCACCTACTGGGGCTGCTCTCTTTGTGATGCAGCCACACATTAAAGCGAGCCGCGTGTCCGTGGCTGACGGAGGGGCACCTTCAAGACGCTATGCTCGCGGCCACGGGGGCGACTGGCTCAGCATTTTGCTTCACTTCTCAAATGTGAGAAACGACAGCCAGCCCTGTTCAGGGGGTTGCTTTTGTCACTTCAGAAATAAAGACTAGGTTCAGAAGAAACTTGAAAAATTCTTAAAGCCAGTCATGTTATCCTTTTAGCTACAAACCAGAAACCACAGAGGCCGCATCCACCATCGCACAGCAAACTGCAGGTGGAACGAAGGCCTGGCCGGCCCAGCTCCCCACTCCTACACACGCCTTTGTTTCCAAGTAAACAAGGCACATGTGAAATGCAAATTCATCCCTTTTGTTATTTCAAGTCTAGAGTTGTTGTTTGAAGCCACAACTGAAACTAGTGGCTAAGACGGGCTTTCAGAGCACCCCCAAAACCCGGCTGGGTCTGGGAGAGCCCCCCATCTTGTGCACAGCTCTCTCATGGCACACGTTCAGTGTCCAGAAATCAGCAACAACTCATTTCACCATTCTGGAGGTTTCTGGCCCGTAAGTCGGGGTGTCTGGCTTCTTCTTAGTCACCGTGAGCCTCGTCAGCACCTGCGCTTCCTCGCCCCAGAGCCGGCGCTCGGCGCTGTGCGTGCAGGACGCGGCCGGCCGCCACACCGCTCACAAGCAGCTGGCGAGGCTGGCACCTGGACGGCCAGCGGCAAGCAGCCTGGCACCACACACAGCAGGCCTCCCGAACAACGGGGCGACGCCCTGCAGCACAGGCCGGAGCCCACCCAGCAGAAGGGCCGGCCCACGGGAGCCCAAGACGGCGCGATGACACCACAGGCCGGGCCTCGCGACCCCACGCCACGCCACGCCTGGCCTTCCCTGCCCTCGGGCGCCTCAGGCCGAGTCACAGCCTCCGGCCTCCGGCCAGCCAGTCTCACTGAGGCGGTAAAAAGAGAAAACATATTCAAGTAATAAAAACACCGCTGCAAGGGGCCAGTCTCCTCACCCTCCGGGAGCCACGCGCCGACAAGCCACAGCTCGGACCGCCCGGCTGCTGGCCGGCACGTTTCAGAGGACACGCGGAGCTAAAACCCGATTTTAAAACGGGACCCTAATTTTGAAAGCACGCATTCAGGAAAAATACTGGTGGCAAACAGGGCAAGATGCTTTCGGGATTTGCTCTGGGGCGGTGAGATTTTTCTCTTCTTATAGTCGACCTGAGTGTCTGGCACCCAGCGGTGACCGAGGCGGAGTAAGCAGGACAAGGCGGCCACGTGCCCCACAACCCCCCGTGAGGCGTCACACGGCAAAGGAAACAAGGGGCAGGCTTCGCAGGGCCCCTCGGGCCCATCCAGAGCAGGAGGGCGAGATCCCAGGGCCTGCACACTCGGGATTTCCGAAGGGCCTTCTCGTAAGGGACCACTCCCTGGGCCCTCCCCCGGGGGAAGCCTTGGGAAGCATTTTCTCCCAGCTTTAGAAAGGGTGTGTGTTCTTAGACACTTGAGAAAAGTGAACAGGAAATACACCTTGGTCCTGTCTTCAAACACGAGCTTTGCCGTTTCCTTCCAAGCCAAAGCCAATTCCTCCCCTCCCCAGGTCCCGAGGGGGAATGGCTTCTGCTGACCACCGATCGCATGCAGAGGCCTAGGTCAGGCCTGCGGGCGACCAGGGTGTCCACCTGCTGGCATGGCCGCCCGCACCACACCGCCACGTGCGCCGGCCGCGAGGCTGACTGCCCGGCAGTGAGCGTTTGCGTTCTCTCTCTCATTTGGCTCAAGAAGCTCAGGCACTGTAGTTTCTTCAATCACTTAGCAAGAGGCCTCGACGTCTTCCTTTTATAAAGGCCGTGTCTGTTTCCAACCCGACACCCATCCGCTCCCCCTCGGCCCGGGCTCACGAGACTGCCGTCCGCCTGCCGGTGGGGGAACAGGCGCTGCCCAGAACTGCAGAAACTGTTCACCACAACAAAGCAACACATCTAACATTTCATAGCAATTATAGAAGATTTCCAAGCATCTTAAGAACGTATTTGGGCAGGGCGGCTCTGGAGGACAAGGGGGCCGGGATGGACATGCTCAGGGGTAAAAACGGTGGGAAAATTAATGAGAGGTTCATAGCGTCTCACATGCCCTGAGAAGCCCTAGACCAAGCCACACCCCCAGCCTCTGCGAACGGTTTACAGGAGCACCTAGCAACGCAGCCAAAGCTCCCCAAGAGCTGTCGCCAGCCAGGCCTAGGTCACCGGCAGCTACAGTCACAACTGCTGCTTCCCCAGTCACGGCTGGGCGGGGGCGGGCTTGAGGCCGCCAGACCAGCACAGCCCCCCACGCCCCCCACCCCAGCACCAGCGGCACTGCCTTCCTATTAAAAGGAACCACAGGGCCTCCCTGGTGGCGCAGCGGTTAAGCGCTGCCCTGTGGCGCTGTCAGCACCAGCGAAGAGAGTTCAACGCCCGGCCGGGGAAGATTCCCACAGGGCGCAGCAGACCCCTCCTGCCTCACCCGCTGCTCCCCTCGGCAGTGTATTTCCTTCGATCTGCCTGTTCTGCTCCCCACTCTGTCTCTGGTGAACCCTCTCGCCGCCCCCCCCACTCTGGCCTGTACCCCAGCTTGTATGCATAAATAAATCTTTAAAAATAAAAGGAACCACAGCTCTCTTGTGGCACAAAACACACAATCTGCATGCACTGACAAGCTACAGAGACGTCAAAGACCCTTCGGGACCCTACGTCACTAGCCCCCCGGGGTGTCCGCTGCGTAGCCCTGACATCGGAGGACCTGGCTAGGACAGTGGGGAGCACTTCACGACCAAGCCGACACCCTCGCTGGGTTCTGTGAGGCGCCACCCAGGAGCCTGAGAACGGGCCTCTGGGTTCACTCCACTTCGGAATCCCTCGCAACTTCCTGCAGAGCCCTGGATGTGTAGGCAGTGAGGAAATGTGGGGGTCTGGGAGCCCCAGTTCACAGAGGCGGCCCAAGAGAAGCAAGAAGGCACGAAGGCCGGTTTACTTCCCAACGCCTGGGCCGGCTGTCAGGCCTGGCGGCCGCGCAGAACCACAAACAAACCAGCACCGCCAACCGCAGTGACCCCAGCTCCTCCTTCCGCCTCACCTGCCCCCCGCCTCCGTCCGCTGCCTCCACTGCCAGCGCGTCTCCCCGCCCCCCTCCTCCTGGGGTCATTAATCACTCCTCCGAGTAGCCCTCGAGGAGACTCGCCCCAGCCCGAGAGTCGTGGCTGCCTGAGCGCGGCTTCCCCCCGGCTGGGCTGGTTGGGAAGGGCAGCTTTGAAAAGGCTTGTTTTTCTCATGTAAACCTGGAAAAAAGACACCGAATATGTTTTAAAGTCACCCCTTAACAGTCCAGCTGAAAACGTGCACGGTGCACAGTGCGCCTGACTCAGGGCCCGTGAGCGACTGCGAAACCGCACGGCAGCGACCGCTTGTTTCCCGGACGCGCAGCCCATCCGAGGCCAGACGGAGGGGAGACACAGGAGAGCTTCCCAGGGCGAGGAAACATCAGAACTGACAGCCGGGCTTTGTGCAAAAACTCCTTCGGGGTTAAAAAAACATTCTCAATGATCAGAATGAAGGATCTGCGTTGTCTCTGTGACTTCCCTCAAGAACCAGTGATTCTTGGATTAAAAATGCACAAATACACCCTGAACCTAATGGCACTGCCAAAGGAAGCCGAGCTTAGGTGCCTCCCAAACCACTGCTTTAAACTGCTTTCCTTGCGGGCCTCCCTGGTGGTGCAAGGGGTTAGGTCTCAGCACCGTGAAGCTGTCCGCGGCCACTGCAGCACGAGTTCGATCCCCAGCCAGGGAGCTTCCCACAGGGCACAGCACACCCTTCCTGTCTCCCCGCTGCTCCCCTCAGCAGTGGATTTCAGTGGATCCGCCTGTTCTGCTCCCCACTCTGTCTCTGGGGAATCCTTTCACCCTCTGCACCTACACCCCGGCTCTTATATGCATAAATAAATAAAATAAGTCTTTAAAAAAACAGCTTTACTTGCAAAATCGATTACGAGAACTGTAAGCATAAACCAGGACCGCCGGTCTGTGCGCAGCCTCACGGCAGCGGCGGCGGACGCCAGGGGCGTGAGGGCCAGGAGTCAGACACGCAAGCAGAGCGCGCAGAGCAGTACCACACGGACCTGTGACGCTGCTTAAAAGCATAATACAGCGAAGCTGAGAAATTCCTTTAAACTCCTACCTTAATTTTTTAAATCTCTGGGGGAAAAAAAGAGCAGAAAAACACTTTAAGGGATAAATTGCACCACTGTTTTGGCAATTTTCACAATGTTTTCTCTAGAAGACCCAAAGTGTTCACTGTCTGTGCATGTCCTATATTTGCAATTCCGGGGGTGAAATGTGAACACAATCTCCAAAATGCGGCAGTACCGGCAGCATTAAGCAAAGGGGGGTGACGGGGAGAGTCCGTTCCTAAGGCAACACGTGTTTGGGCTATGGACCCCGCCGAGAGCCACAGCGATGTGGGACCAGGGCCCATCCACGCCGTCTGCGCCGCCTGCGCCTGGCTGGGCACGACCCAGGCTCTCTGAAAACCAGGCCAGCCAGACCCCTGACACCCTTTCTACCTGCGACTTTATGGTCCTGAAAGTGTTTTCAAAGGCACTCCGGAGCCTTTCTCATAACTTCTTTTCCCTCCATTAACCTAAAATGTCCAAAGAGTGGGATTATGCTAAAAAGATCTGGCACGCCTCACCCTCCCTTTCCTGAGCGATGGGGGAGCACAGAGCACATCACTACGCCAGCCCCCACCCTCTGTGGGAGGGAGACACAGAAAGCTCCGGGAGGAGTCCACCCTCCCCACAGTTGCCAAGGGCAGCGAATCTGTGAGAACAGTGCGGTAAAATTCTAGAACTCTCTTAAGCACGATCAATTCACACATTCTAACAATATAGAATCCTCCTGACTGATACTAATGATTCAACGACCGCGTTCCCAAGTGAATAAACAAGTTTAAATGAAATGATAAAGCTTTCACAACATAAAATGATAAAATGTGCTTTGTTTTACTCGTGATTAACACCTCATAGAACACTCCTCAACTAGCCAGGAGAGTTTTCAGAAAAATAATGCTGCCACGGTAACCCGTATCACTGAGGGCTTGCTAAAATACAGAAGATGAGTTTTATGGCCCTTGTGAAAATCACGCAGGGCTTCCCAAGTATCTCAGAGCCAGAAAGAATAAGCAACCTGACCCCGAACGTGCAACGAGCTTCAATCCTGAAAGGGAAAGGAACGGAAAAGCAGAAAGGGAACCAGGATGTCGGGTGCGCGGAACAAGGGGGAGACTCCGCAGAGCCCGGGGCCACTTCCTCGGCCTCTTAGGACCACGGGGTAAGCCAGGTAGATTTGTCAAAGACGTGAGCGCAAAAGGTAATGCTAAAACTAATCTAGAAATTGTAGAGAAAACATCGCAGGCCCAAACTCAAAGTGTTTCATGCAAACGAGCCCTCTTGTATTTCAAGCCACTGTGTCCGCACACCCCAAATTCAGAACGCACTTGCCGTGGGGGTGCTGCCGATAGGCTGGCGAGTGAGGGGCTCCGCTACTCCGCATCTAGCTCTGGACGGGTTTGCGGGGCACCACTGGGAGCTGGTGACGCCATCCGATTCTGCCCTCTGCTCTTCCCGCGGAGGGAGGCCCCACGGGCCCTCATTCTTCCCTGACCTGTACGAACACAGCGGCATCACTGCCAGGCCTGGTCCAAAATGCTCGAGACCATCCAGGGCCTTCTGGGGCAGTAAGACCCTTCGGGGTATGGTGGGAAATGTTCTAAGTTCAGGATTTTCTGAGACAAGCACTTCACATAGAGAAGAATTCTACTTTAATTTAGAGCAAGTATTTAAATGTTTCTCTGAGGCTTTTCCCCTTAACTACACTTTTTTTATATAATTAGAATCTTAGGAGCCTCGTTACGCCTCACTCTGAGTTGCCATAAGGATGGGGCCGACACGCCGAGGACTGTCAGGAAGCGAAAGAAAAAGCAGCAAGTGCTGCAAGTAGGTGTCTATTAGCACAGCCAGCCAGCTTAAGCGCCACAAGGAGCTGTCACGTAAACGCTACCGCACTTTGGGCGACATCAAAACTACACAACAATTCCACAGGCCCCGACCCGTACATTAAAATGACAATCAGCAGCCCATATGTTTGGGGGAGCGTGGGTAAGACGAGAGTTTTCTAGTGCTACAGGATTTTTTTCTCCAAGATAATTTTAAAAATAAATGTTTAACATCTGAACTGAAAGATTCTAACCCCCACTTTTTTGGAAAAGAAACATTTAAGAAAAACACACTAGCTTTTAAGGTAAGAGAGCTATGTAGAGTAAGAATATAAACATCAAGCCGCATTCTTACAAACTTAAGGAAGCGGGGTGTCCACGTGTCCCAGACATTTTCCAAGTGTTCAGTACGATTTCAAATGTTGCTACGAGTGGTCAAGAATTCACGAACTCTCTGGCCAGAGGGTCAGAATTCGTCAGTGGATGGAGGAGAGTGCAGAAGCGCCACCAGGCTGGCGTCAGAGAGGGCTGGCCCAGGAGAGGCCCAGCACCCTCCCGGGAGGGCAGGGCACGAGAGCCGGGCACAGACGCTCTTCCCGGCAGCATCTGTTGCTAATTGAAAGAAACTAGAATTACAAAATTCTCCTCAATTTCTCCCACCAGCTCTTGCTGTGTAGAGAGATTTTCCACGCAGGGGCTGAGCATTAGTCTTCCACCACGGCTGACGACTGAAGGGCAGAGAGAAAGCCGCACAGAGGCAAGCAGCTTTTCCCTAATCCCACAGTACAGGGAATCAGGCAAGAGACAGCTGAGCGGCCCCGTCGGCTGGCGACGCCCAGCCTGTCCGCGGACGCCTCACCCGGGAAGGCCCAGGGACGCGCCGGCGGCCGGCCGTAAGGGCTTCCGCTCGGGGCTCTCCTTTTCCACAGAACGTTCCCGAGTAGCTGTCACGCCACACCCACTGTGTGGCTTCTACTCCACAACAGAACACGGTGGCCAGGACCAGTGTCTGCCACTCCCTGTGCACCCCGTGTCCTGGCGCCGTCCACCCGAGGCACTCAAAAGGCCCGCACGGGCCACACCACATTCCTTTTCTCCAGGACACCGGGCTGACCGCGGCCCCCGCAGCCTCCCTGTGGGAGCTGGCCGCCTGACCGCGCGTGGGCACCTGGCCCCGGGCCCCAACCGGGCGCACGCGGCGGCCAGCGTTTGGGCTGGGGGGTGCGGAGGGCTGGCGGCGGGCACAGCCCCGCGCAGCACCACGGTCTGTTGGGCACCGGGGGCAGGTCCGAGGGGCAAAGGCTGAGGAGCCGGAGCAGGAAGCCAGCCGGACGGGGCGGCTGGAGGGAGGGATGGCGCACAAGGGCAGGGAGTAGCCACAGAGGGCCGAGCGGCGCTGCGGGCGGGCGGGCGGGCGAGGTAACTAGCCCAGCGAGAATGTTTTAGAGGCGAACGCGTTCACGCAGGCGCCGTGGGGAGCTACACTGCCCGGTTACCCCACGCTTTTAGATGGGGGAGCAATTCTTAAGCTTCCACAAACAAGACAGAATGACGCAATGAGAGGCGCCGCAGCTCGTGACGGGGTCCGGAAGCAAAGGGCTTGGGTCTGAGCTGCCCCTTCGGGGGCCCGAGCGTCTGGCCCGGGGCCTGCGGGGAAGAGACGCTGCCGCCTGCCCCCACAGCGTCTGAGCCTCAGGGCGACAGGCTCAGCAGAGCCCGGACCTGGCGCCTGCAGCCCACGCTCGCCCCTTTTCCCTTATTTCAGACGATTTCAGAAATCGCCAGTGCCCAATGACCAGCCCTGCATCCGGGACGGCCTCGCCTCGCCCGCCATGCCTGGAGGCGCCCAGCAGAACCTGACGACTTGGTCAAAGGCGCTGGCAGCAGCCGTGGCAAATAATGTTCAAGGCGCAGCCCGACATCCCCTGGCGCATCACCAGCGGTAGGAGCCCGCTCGCGGCCCTCCCTGTCGCAGGCGGCGGCAGCCAGTGGGCTGAGCCAGGCGTCCAAATTCAGCCTAGAGCTGCATACCAACACGCGCCACCAGCGCTGCGGCTACCGCTGAGGCCCGCCAGCCACTCGCATCGGGGGCCTCCTCTGCAAGACTTTGGTACAAGACCGTTAAGAAAAAGTTTGGGGTCAATGACAGGTAAAAACTGACTTCCTTTTACTCATCAACAGCTCGCCGTCCCCTCCCGCCCAGCGGCAGGTGGCTTCACGGAACGGACCCAGAAACTGAACTTCTCTACTGTGTGTGCAGACGGCCCCGCTGGCACCCTTCCCGCTTCTCCGGTGCCCCCGCTCAAGAACAGCCTCTCGAGAGGCTCGTGTTCCCGGGGCAGGTGCCCTGACAGGGCCTCGCGCTCTGAGAAGTACAGTCTAGGCTGGCCCGTGCCCGCGCCGAGGGGCTGCAGGCAGAGGTGACGTGGCGACCACGTCGAGGGGTTGCTGAGGGATCCGGGGCACAAGCTGCCAAAGGCCTAGCCTCTCAAATCCAGACGACGGCCCTTTCCTCTTCTTGCCATCAAAGAGCCTGGGCCGGCCTCCCTGGTGGCGCAGCGGTCAAGCGCTGCGCTGTGGAGCTGTTGGCAGCGGCGACACGAGTTCGAGGCCCGGCCAGGGAGATTCCAACATGGCGCAGCAGACCTCTCCTGCCTCGCCCGCTGCTCCCCTCAGCTCCCCTCAGCATTGTATTTCCGTCGATCCGCCTGTTCTGCTCCCCACTCTATCTCTGGTGAACCCTCTCGCCACTCCATGCCTCTGGCCTGTACCCCAGCTTGTATGCATAAATAAATAAACCTTTAAAAAAAAAAAAAAAAAAGAGCCTGGGCCCGGGAAGCCTTGCTGCCCTGGGGTTCTCTGTCACCCCAATTCCCCTCCACATGCACGGCGCAGGCTCGTGGTGGACAGGGTGAAAGGCAGCAGGGCGTTTTCCGTCGATGTCCAATCTTCACTGCCCTATGGCAACCTTGCCAAGTTTGTGGCAACCTCCCCAAGAAGACACGGTCAGACTTTCACGGGAGGAAATAAAGGCGGTGGATTCAAACCTGCTTGATCACTCAAGGAAAACATTAAAACATCCACCGTGTACAAGAAAGCTATTGTTGAAATTTCGCTTAAGGGGAAATCAAACAAAAGCGCTACTGTTTGAAACATAATGTTTAAATATTAACCACAATTTTTTTATTCTCTTCGATCCTATAGCTGCCTCCACCTTTTTCGTCTTTATCCTTTAGACAAAAAATGTTAAAAAAAAAAAAAAAATACTAACCGGGAATAGAATCATGGTTCCTGATGTATCATTATTATTTCAAAATGTGTTCTTTTTCCTTTTCTATCAACTTCACATTCTTGAAATCAGGTTCCTCGAGCTCAGGGAAGCTACCCAGACCCAGACCCGCCCAAGGCCTCGGATCTACACGAGTCTTTCTCCTTTAAACTCTGCTTACTGAAAGAAAACCTTGGCACTCAAATTTCACCCTTTCACTCAAAAGTTAATTTTTTTTCTTCTCCATGAAAATATTTCCCAAAAATCCCTCATTTCCACATTATAGAGGAACTCTATAAATGAGTAAAAATATATATTTATATTTAGAGCGTTCCCCAATGAAATAACCCTTTTGATCCTAGTAACGTAAGACAAAAACATCAATATTTATATGGGGGAAATGGGGACTTCTTGCAGTAATAAGATGAACCTGAATTCGCATTAAATGTTAAAAGGTATTCGATGATTTGACATCTATCTTCTTTCATACGCAAGTCTACTTTCCCACTGGTAAATCGCTCTTAGAAAGTCCTAATGCTTGGCCCAAGACCACGCAGTGCGTTGACGGCCACCGCAGGACAAGCACCGAGGTTTGGTAATTCCATCGCGAAGAGCCTCGTCCTAGCAGCGTGGGGGGCTCCCGATATTTCAGCCACCCAGGGCCTGCGTCCCGGATCTAATTGTCAAGCGCACGCCACCACTGGGAGCACGCACTTAAAAAGCAACATAGCACCTGAAGGGCACGTTTGGGAGAAAGGCGGGGCAGACGACCCCCTAAAATCTATCCCGGGGGAGCGGACAAAGCCGGGCCAGCAGAGCAAAGGGCGGCAGTCGGTAAATGACATGCCTCAGACTGAATTCTGCAGACAGTTTCCGGCACGATTTTTCTATTTCACTTTCACCGCCAGCTGTGAGCAGTTTCCAAGTGTGAAATCACCTAAGAGAGGAAGCAAAGGTGTCATTTGACATCTGGGGAGCGTGGAGACTGGGCTGCAGTGAAAAGCGTTCGGACTTCTTCCATTTACACACATATTCACCTGCGAACTCACAAGGCGGAAGAGGATTCAATGAGAAATATCAATGTAAATTCCAAGCATTTCTAAAGGCTGACAATGGGGGGGCCGCGAAGGTGAAGGACAAGCCTACCAGATCGGATCGCATGGACTTGTTAAGACCAGAATAGGAAACTTGAGCCATTCTGTTAGCATAACAACAGGCAGATAAACAATTTTACTCACTTGTCTTAGAGAGCAAATTAAACTTCCTTTGTGCTTCATATGCTTAATATTACAGGTCCTATTTCCCAACTCCTTTTTTATGAGGAGAGTCAAGAATGCTTAGAAAAAAAAACTGGTAAGAGAAAAAATGCTTTGTTTTTCCTTTATACTTACAATGCTTTCAAAAATAAAAAAACTTACTCTGATACTAGTTCCACTGATAAAACACACAAAATCCTTCACATTCGTGTGCACACGTGTGTTCATGTGTGTGTGTGTGTGTGTGTGTGTGTGTGAGTGCAAATATAATCAGAGTCACTACAAGTCCTCTAGAGAGAACCAACTTACCCCAGCTTTTTATCTAGAATCTCTCACAAGGAAAACAGGAACACCTGCCCGAGGTCTCCAGGCGCCCCCGGAGCCGACACGGAAAGCGACAGCCTCACGCTCTGGTCACCTCACACAGGCAGCTCCTGCCTCGCCGACTGTCTCTGCACTTTCTCTCCTGCGCGCTGCCCCGGCGTCTCTGAAAGGAACCCTGCGCCAGGAATGGCGTTTATTTTAAATAAACTCCTCCTGGAGCATCATCCCATATAACCTAAGGGCACAGCGGAGCCTACGGGGAGATTCCCTCTCTGAGGCCACGCCGGCTCATCAGTGGATTCATATTCTCAAGGCCTCTTGATGGGCCTGCAGCTGCAGCCATTTATTTCCTGGCTTCTTCACAGATGGAGACAGAGAAAGCGCCACGGTTTTTGTCTTTTTGTTGTTGGATTTGTTTTCTTTAACAGGAAAAAGTGGCGACTTAAAAAAAAGTTCACTTTGTTGTAGAAGCTTGTGACGATCGGACATCCTTGCTCGTGTTCACTGCCGAAATTGCTATGACTTACGAAGGTCTAAGATTGCAAAGTTGGCAGAAACTCGACTTAAATAACAGAAGGTGATCATTTGCATTTCAAAATTTATCTGTCTTGTTTTCCCCTCAATTAGACCAAAACATGTTGATTCACAGGTTTCTGTGTGTTTTTTCTTTTCTAAACTTATTTATAGAGCAGAATAATGGCCCCCCTGCTAGCTTGGCATTTGCTCAAGTTTCTGTCCGTGTAAATCGAATCTGTTACTGGAAATTTTTCTCAAAATATCAAGGCCCATCATCCACAAGATGAAAGAAGCACTGCTGCTGTTCCCCAGCGCCGGACAGGTGGGCAGTGTTTTTAGACAAACATGTGATAAGGCCTCCCGGGAGGGCGGCGCGGCGGGGGTGAGGGTGCACGCCCTCGTCCCAATCTGCGGCCACTTTACTCTCAAACCAAACATCAGCTGCTCATGGGCTCGGGAGTGACCTGGAGTGTAATGCTGAGGTGAGAGGTGGGCGTGGGAGGGCCGGGACGCAGGCCGGCTGCCTCGGCCTGCCGTGCTGCCAGAGGGAGAGCACAAGCCAACCCCTGAGGCCCGGGGTCCGGGCACGCGGAGTCTGGTGTGTTTTTGCTTGTTTTTGTCAGCAGCACTGCAGTTCAGTTTTGACACAGACAGGAACGGACACACTTGTGCCCCGATTCCCGGCATTTTAAGCAAGGGACAGAGCAGGGCCCCAGCCGAGCTCTGCTGCTATCACTTTATGCCGCCTGCTCGCGAGGCCATGACTGGGCGTGGTGAGTCACGCTGAAAGGACAAATTAGCAGGCCCAAGAAGGAAGAGACTTTCAGGAGGTTCCAGGCATGCCCTAACGCCAGGACACTGGCGGACGCAAAGCCTGCAGGTACAATTCTTTCACGCAAATAATTAAAACAAAGCCCTTCTTCAGAACGCAGCTTTTTTCAAATGGGAGTGAAGGACAACTTGGGAGATGACAGCAAAAATCCATTAATGGTAGACTGCCACCTCCTGGTGGACAAGGAGAACTGCAATTTCTGGGAAAAAGCTTAAAAAATTAGAACTTGGAAACTTCTGTGAGAAATTCCAGATTTCAGTGCAAAAAATTGAAAGTGTGTCTTTGACGACAGATGCAGCGCACTTTTGCGCCACACATATGAAATCTCTCAGTATAGCAACATGCTAAGGTTTGTTAAAATAACGGAACTACACTTTAATTTGATGGGGAAAAGTCTGCTAGAATTCCACAGGCCTACAGAGAGTTTTCAAGGAGACAGTGACAACAAAACCAAGGGCTGAATCAGTTATAAACACTAGACAACGGCCCCTCTCACAAATACGTGGTTCTGATGAGAGGTTCATAGTGTATTTATTTTTTCCAGAATTTAGCGGGTTTCACTTAAAAGACCCCAATGTTCAGTTTTGATCCTGAAACCTCCAAATTACAACATACCTTACGTACATTGGTACCTAAAATGTTATTATTTCTTACCCAATTAGAAAGGAAGATAATGAAAAAATCATCAGAGAACCATAATAAAATGACTAGCTGTGAAACTTGTTATTCCATTAACTAAATCATACTAATAAGGTTTCCAAAAACGGCATAATGTTTTCTATTTGAGAGAAACAAAAACATGTAAGCATACTCACTCGCCCGCAGGAAGAAACGAAACCAGCCATATTTGAGGGAAGAAGGGGGAGAGGAAAAAAAGTAAGAAAAAGTGCCAGATCCCTGTTTCAGCAAACAGCTTCGGGATATTTGCTTTGCAGGCGGGAAGACGTGTCGCTGCCCAGTACCGAAACCCTCCACACGAAGCCATGACTATGGACACCACGGCTCTCCACGGTCACTTCCCGCCACGCTGGCAGACGGCGGCTCCGGGTCTGCACGGTCAGTCAGTGCCCACCAAGCGACGCCCACCAGCTCGTGTCCACACAGCCAGCCGAAGCTTCCCAAAGCCGGTGCAGAGACGGGCCAGCCGCGCGGAGAGGCGGCGTGAGGCAGAAAGTCCCGGGAGGGGCGCTGGAGTCCAGCAGAGCCCCACACGCACCGGGGGGCCGCAGCCCCGAGGGGTCAAACTTAGGCGGACTACGCGTCAGCAAAACGTCTAACACCCCAGGGAAGAAACCACTTTTTAAAAAACAGACTACCCGGTAAGCATGAGAACCCGCTAGCATGTTTTAGCACAAGCGCGAGCTTCCTAAAATTTCTCAAACACGCACCGCTCTGAGGTGCGAGGCCGACTCCTCGCTGAAGCCACATCGCATTTTTATTTTTTGATGCCACATCTTAGCCACGTTCAGCTTTAGGCATTTTACTTTCGGTCAGCTACACCTCAGTAAAATCCCAGTAAAAATGCCACGTGCGGGACAATCGGGGCGCCGAAGGGCCCCTCCAGACGCCGCAGAGCGAGGCCGCTGGCTGCCAATCGAAGGCAGGCACAGCCTTGTGAGCAGCAGCCCCCCGCGGCACGTAGCCGTGGGTTAGGTAACGGCTTCACCCCGCGCTCCCTCTGTGAGGGGGGCCCGGAAGCCGGCTGACCTGGGGCGCAGTACATCCTCTCCATGGCGGCGGAGTCACAGGAATCTTCCACCTCACTCCACCTGCTAAAATACGTCAGCTGAATGTGTCCTGAAAACAAAACGACAGGAGAAATCAAAACATTTTTCTCTTCCATTTTCTGCAGAAGTGAACTGTAATTACTCCTTTTGTAGCTAAAAACAGTATCATTAAGAATAATGGCATCATTAAGTACTAGAAGCTATTACTGGGGGTGAATGTGCCTCACTGATAATGAAGCTCTAGACAGGAAATGAAGATACTAATTACAAGATAAAACGCCTACTCAGTTAATTGGAAGCAACAGTGAATAAAAAGAAATGCATTTGCAGAAGTCCCTGACCTCTATCATTCAGTAGGATGTTGTCGGGGTTCAAGTCGCGGCACACGATCCCCTCTCTGTGCAAGGCGTCCAGGGCCACCACCATCTCCGCTGCCCACCTCTGGATGCAGCCCTCCGGGATGGAGAGCCTGGAGTTCAGTGCTAGCTTTTTATCGAGGTCCTCAAAAACCTGGTGGATCTCCTTGTCTCCTTCGAGAGCGAAGCTGCTCTCGCCCTGGCGCGGAGCGGCCCTCGGAAATAGAGTCGGCTCCTCCTTAGCCAGACCCTCAGTCTGATCCGTAAACAGCAGCACTTCTTCCGGGTGTGACGTGTCCGCCTTCGCGTGCCGCGGGCTGGCCGCAGCCCCTGCCGCCTCGGGCCCTTGAGACTCGGGCTCAGGGGCCCGCCACAGAGACTCGGCCCCCGAACCACCTCGATCAACAGCCGCGACGACAAAGGTCCCAAGACGGCCCTGGGCAGAGTGTTTCTCCGCCGGGCTCTGGGCTCTGGGCTTGGCCGGGTCCCCCAGGCCCTCGGCCCCCGCCCCTTCGGGAGCCTGGCCCTGCCCAGGGCTCAGTCGGAGGCACAGAACATCGGGGGCTTCCAGGAGTTTGCCCTCCGCCAGGCCGGCCTGCCTGGGCGAGAACGCCGTGGGGCCCGGGGCCCCGGCAGCGCCAGGGGCCTCCGACTCACCAGGGAGATTGACGAGAAGGTCGGGTCTTCCCTCTTCAGCACCACTGACAGCGTCCGACGCAGCTTCCTCAAAGGAAATGACTGGGACCGAGTCCTCCGAGCCTCTGCTGACGGTGTCCTGCGCCCTCCGCCCGGCTCTGCGCTCGCCGGCGTCGAAGCCTCGGGAGGCGCAGTCTCCATCCGAGAGAGGGGCCGGCGGCTTCACAGGCTCTGCCTTCAGACTGTACAACCTGTCCCCAAAATCGAGTCCTAGGAGTTCGCTGGCGCTGTCCTTACTGTCGATCCTGAAGAATTCCATGGGGCTGTTCTTAGACCGACTGAGGGAATCTGAGGTTCTGGAAGAACTGAGGGCGGCCGGCTCGTCCTCCCCCAGGAGCCCCCGCGGCGCCTGGGCTCGCCTCCTGCGGGGGCTGTCGCCTGCAGCGGCCAGCGACGCCCTGGCGCGCCCCAGAGCTCCGGGGTCAGCCTCGTCGCCTCCGGTCTTCATGAAAAGCTCCTCGTTCAGGGACCCGGGCTCGATCTTCTCCTGCCCGTACTCGTTGCACAGAGTGAGGTAACTAGTGGTGCACTCCTCGCCCGAGCTCGAGCCGGAGTCGGGCCACCCGGGCGAGCCGCCGCGGCTGTCCTCGCCGTGGACGCTTTCCTGGGAGCTGGGGGTCAGACTCGCCCTCAGGGGCAGAGCCGGGGGCGTGCTGCCCCCCTCGCTGGCTCTGGAGTCCAGGCTGCTGCCGCCCTGGGCGCGACACACCGGCAGCTGCAGGGAGCCTTCCCTAAACGCGGATGTGTTCACCTCCTGGAAATCAAAGCTTCCCTCTGGACTTCTGTTCAGGAACTTGCTGACGTACGACCAGAGCTTCCCACCTGTGAAACATAAGCAAGAAAGTGCTTAATACTGAAGCCATGAGAAAAAAGAAGGAATTCTCGTAAGACTCGAAAGCAAGCTCGCCAGCCGCTCGTCGAGAACGCGAGACGCGTCTTAGCCAGACGTCCGCTGGGGCTGCGGGCTGGGGGCGCCGTGTCAGGCGCGTCTCCTGACGTCCATTTTTGTTAAAACTGCACCTGTTCCTTCCTTTGAAGGGAAATTCGTTGCAACAAATACTAAAATGAAATCTCACAGCCGAAGTTCTAGTAAAGTTAAATGTGATTTCGTTTGGGAGACACCTGAATACGTTCTGCTGTTTATGAAATCATTTTTTCCAAGCATGGCCCCTTAGTCAAGGGGAAATACACAAAGAAGTGCTTGAAATTGTACCTGCTACAGCAGGAAAAACCAGCAAAGCTACTCCACGTGGACGCCAGGCCGGGGTGGGAGGGCGCCGCGTGTGTACACGACTACCCCGTTCAAAATGCCACACGAACGGCATTGCCCGCTTCCTGCCCCCACACACAGCGCGTGCAGTGGAAGGCCAGAGAAGAAACTGAGGACAATTAGCAGGGCCACCTCAACGAGGCAGGCTATTCTGACTATCTGGGTGCCTATCAGAAACCCACGGAACTAAAATCATAAAAGTCACTTTCACAGAAGCCACGGAAGTCAAATAAACAGTCATCCAGCATCACCAGCAAAACCATGAGGTGGTTATTTTCACCTTGGTGTTCCTTTGTTTCACTTTAACCGTTAGAAAGCCAACCTCCTCTCCAAATTAGAATCTTTGAATAAATAAACGATGATAAATACCAAAAACCCTTCAAGTCTAGACACCATGTTATGGGGAGAAAAGCCAAACTGGACCAAGCAATCTGGGCAGCAGTAACCAGGCGGGCAAGGCCCCATGGCTGCGGCCTCCTCCTGCGCAGGCTCACGTCACTCCTGAGCATCAAGGGTCCAGGTCTGCAGAGAAGTGACCGCCGACAGACTACGGCGGACAGAAGGGCAATCGGAAGCCCCTCAAATCTCCACACACACCGCCTCTGCCAAGGGCCCCGCCGCGGCCCAGCCACCACGTGTCCTTCCAGCGGCGACCGCCCAGCCGACGTCCTCTCCGGTGGCCAGCCAGCAGGCTAGGGAGCTGCGGTGCTGGCCTTTGTCCCGTTTTTCCCGAGCATCTTTCTGTCCTTGCTAGACCACACTCTGGTTCGTGTCTCCCCTCCCGGCTGCGAGGCGCGCCGTCTCCAAAGGGCCCCCTGGGGTCCACCTGCTCGGTCTTCGAGAACAATGACGCGTGGTTCTGGCCACGGTGCGTGGCGCGTCCCGGCCGTGCCTTACCTGGAGGCGACCCAAGGAAACGGCCCGTGCTGCTCTCGCCACCCTGAGGACAGGGCTGTGGTCTGCGCAGGCCCTGCGGCTCGGGCGAGCAGGCCTCGCGAGCAGACGGGTGGCAGCCGTGAGGCGCAGGGTCCACCGGGCCGCTGACGACAGCGAAGACCCGCCCGGGCACAAACAGGCTGGCCCCACCGGGGCAGACTTCCTCGCCCTCTTCTTCCTACGTGGGACCAAGGTTCTGAGCCCAGGTTCCTAGTCCTCCTCTCGCCACTGCCTCCGGCCACGCCTGCCCTTGGAGGAACGTCACCGCCGGCCACATCCCCGCTCTTGTCCTCCTCCTGTCACCCCACATGCTGCGGCTGCGGCCACCGCGCCATTCCAGCACAGCTCGTGGGTCGTCTCTCCGCTCAAGAACCCAAGTCCCCTCCACCCCCGGCCTACACAGTGAGGTGCCAGCCCCACTCCGGCATGTGAGCCCCTCGGCAGTACAGCATCCCCCCGCGACCCTGCCCTCTCCCGCAACCTGCACATAACCCATCTGCACTGGATTTCCCCGCACACCACCCACACTGGGCTTCGCGCAAACGAAACAACACCTAGAAGTTCCCTTCCCATCCACTGCCCCAAGGTCTGCTGGTCAACACCCTGGCCACTCCCGAGGCCCTTCAGAATTAGTCTGCTTTTTCCAGATCGCTCATCTCTGCCTCTGAGTACAATTCCCGTCTTCTCTGACTCCTCACATCGCTTTGCCCCTCCTGTGACATTTACAACATTCTTGCTCACACCCGCGCTGCTTTTATGCGTTACTATCTCTGTTAGCAGGCTGCGGGGCCTTCCCATTGCAGGGATGGGATCTGTCCAGCAGGTAAACTAACAAGTATTGAATAACTATTGATTAAATTGCATTATAAACATCTTCCAAATTTTTAAAAATCTTCCAAGAAAAAAGGTCTATAAATACTGCCATTACTTTGGGCCCCACTACTGCTATTTGTAAACAAGTATACAGTTTTATTGCAAAAAACAAGATTTAATTACAGAAAAGAACAGGGGAAGCCAAAAAGGTTCAGAAAATACTAAATCACCCTTGAACACGCTCAGGCATTAGCATACTTATTTTCAGGCTTTTTGGTCACTATGCAGACCCTATCACAATATTTTCTGATTTTCACGAGCTCATGAACGTAAATAGCTGAGCAGCGTGTCCATCTGGGCGTGTGATTTCTTTAAAAGTTCCTCTCCTGCTGGACGTTTAAAAGCTGCTTCTAGTCTTCCTAAAGAGAATTAAAACACGCCTGTTTGTGTACAAACACCTGACACTTCTGAGTATTTCAGCAGACAGAACCCCAGAAATGAAGCGTTAGATGGAGGAGAAGGAACATTTTTAACACTCATGGAAAACTGCCCTGAGCCGGCTTAGCGCGCGGCGGGCCCTCACCCCCCCTGTGTGGCTGGCGTGAGTGGGAGCCCGCTGCCCCATCAGAGGCAGCACCGCATTTAAGTTCCACTCCTTTCACTGCTGAGCAAAAAGGTTTGCCGTGGCTGCCGGCCCCGCGCGGGTCTGCTCTGCCTGCACAAGTACTCGCCGAGAACGATCAAGTCTTCGTTTTCAAGACAGGAAAGGACCGTTCGTCTCTTTCCCAGGCTTTGCTAGGTGTCCCGTCAAATTTAATGCTCAGTATCTAACTACGGAAACAAAATGTGGGTCTCTAAATGTGGGTCTTTTTTTTTTTGCAATTACACAATCATGAAAACCACTGACTGACGAGACGCTGCTGTCCCCAGTGAAGTTCCTGCCACTGAAGCCAGGTGGGTTTGACATTCTTTAGGGTTCAGATCGGGTCTAATAAACAAACATCCACAAGTGTCACATTATCACTGTAACATAGTAACACTGACCTTAAAAAAAAAAAAAAAAAAAAAAAACCTTGATATTGCTAAGTCACAAAATAGAAAATACCTATTTACAATTTTTAACACTTTACGAATGTAAATGACACCTTCTTGCATTCTGTGAAAGCAGATAGTTACAGATATTAGCTCTTTTAAGCTATGAAAATAGCAATTCATGAGGTTTAATAAAAACTCTGTCTCTCATCAGATTTGAATCCCTTGGCTTTCAGCAAGACTGCAAAGAAATTTGTTAAATTGCATTAACAGTAATTAGGACTTAATTCAACATGTATGCTAAAAAACTGCTGGATCAATGAAAGGAATCATGTTTAGATCCAGCAATTCTACTTCAAGAAATCTGTCCCACAAATAGTTTTCCAAAAAAGAAAAATACACAAAAATATAGAGGTAAAAATACCTAAAACAATTTTAACACCAACTAATGGGAAATGATAAATATAAATAAACTGCATAACTAAATACTTTGCTTTCTATTTAAAAAAGCGGGGGGTGGGGGGGGACATTTGCAAATACTTAGTCCCACCATGTACCAGGCACGGCCCCAAGTGCATCCCATGCATCTACTATACACTCTTCACATCAGCGCTGGGAACACGCGACCAACCCTATTTTACAGACAAGAAAACAGAGGCACAGAGAGTTCAGGTAACACCCGGCATCCCCGAGGCAACGCAGGCAGCACGGGGCGAGCCGTCTTGGGTGCCACGCTCGGCTCCAGACCCCAGCCCCAGCCCCCTGGCTTCCTGCCTCGCCCCCCCAAGGCTGCCTAAGGTGCATGGCGATGGGAAAAGCAAGACCAGAATGGCACGTGAGGCCCATTTATTTATTTTTCTCAACAGACAAGAAATGTGTGTCTGGATACGGAGGGAAAATTTCCCCCCGTTTCTAAGGAACAGAACTGAGCATTAAAGTTCTTAGGGTGGGAGGATTTTTCTTTTATACACTTCTGTATATTTGAATTTTTTATATATTAGTTCTGTTTTTTTGAACTAGTCGATTTTAAAAAAGAACGGTCTCACTCGAGTCCCCCAGTAACTTGGGGCGACACTGCTCCCACCCATCCCCCCGCAGGCTCTTCCAGCCCTTCCCTCCGACGCGTCGTCCGTCTTACTGACTGACCCAGGCGACGTCCTCTGCTAACGCTGGGGACACGGGCCATGCCCGCGACATAACCCCGATCTGGGGAACTTCACCAGTTCCCCAGATGGTGGGACTAAGTATTTGTCAACAACACACATGGTTTCCACTGATGACGATCGTCTTCCTCACACCGATAAAGGAAGGGGTTCACTGAGGGAACGATCACAGTGTACCCCGCACCCCGCCCCGCCCAGGACACGCCACCTTCCTTCCAGCCTTCCTACCAGCCCCTCAGGCCAGGGCGAGCTTTTCGGAACCCAGGCCAAGTCCCATCACTATTAGATGCCAATGGTTGCCCAGTGCACTTGGAAAGGAGCCCAAGTCCTCACCTCGTGTACCAGACTCCCCACTTCTCTGAACGCCTCGACACCACGAGCACCCTCAGCTACTGCTCCCCAACCAGCAGCCCCCTTTCTTGCATTAAAAGTCCTAAGTCTGTTTTCGCCTGTTATTTCTGACGCAGAAGCCAGTAGCTGCGAAGAGTGTCCTGCCTGCTCCCCCACGGGCTCGTCATCGAGCGCTCTTCTTAGGTGCAAACCAAACCACAGTGAGACACCACCTCACACCAGTAAGGACGGCCCACATCAGGAAAACCGGTAAATGCTGGCGAGGTTGTGGCGAGAAAGGGACACTCTTACCGTGCGGGTGGGAACGCAAACTGGTCCAGCCACTGTGGAAAGCTGTGGGGGTTCCTCAGAACCCTAAAAATGATCTGCCATGTGACCCAGCGATTCCACGCCTAGGAATCTACCCAAGGACGCAAAAACACTAATTTGAAAGGAAACCTGCACTCCTGTGTCTACTGCAGAACTATCTACAATAGCCAAGACATGGAAACAACCCCAATACCCAAAACAGATGAGTGGATCGAGAAGATGTGGTATGTATGCGCAGTGGAATACTACTCAGTGGTCAAAAAAGATAAACTCGGGCCAATGGCAGCAACATGGCTGGAGCTGGAGGGAAAGATGCTCAATGAAATAAACCAAAAGGAAAAGGAAAAACATCAGATGGTGTTCACTTACGGGAGGAATATAGGGAAATCGAACAACGGGTCAAAGAAAGGAGACAAAACTTGCAGACAAATCTGAGCAAAAGCAGGGGAGGGGGAGGGAGAGACATCAAACAGGGGAGGGAAGAACACAAGGAGGGTTGTGTTCTTCACTGTGGGTTCACAGATGCTGTGGTGGGAGGTTTTTACAGGGACTCCACCTAAGGGGAGAAATCAAATACAACACAAAAATGAACAACAATGTAAAAAAAAAATTAAAACTTAATGAAAGGAAAAAGAGAGAGGACTCTTCCCAGAGCCTGGACGACTCATGTAAAGGAGGGCGTGCTCTCTACTGGAGCCTCTATGCACAATACTCTGATGCCTCGTGCTTTGGACTCGCCATGACAGGAACTGAAGTTTCAGAAGGGCAGCCCCTTTTCCAGTCTTGTTTACCTAGAGGAGAGACCAGTACACAGTGCATCCTCAGTAAATTTGCTGACTGAAGAATCCAGAGTGCCTGTTTTCACTATCATTTACTAGCTTTGTATTGTAACATCTCTTCAAACAAAAGACAACTGAAACAGCTTCAATAATCCAGGACAAAGTCTGTGGCCGCGTCGCCATCCAAAGCCAGTCACAGTCAGCAAGAGACAGCCGGAAACTGTGGAAAGCTTGAAAACCATGCGTCTGTGACTAAGCAGATCGTTCAGGTTTGCCACTGTATCGGAGGACGAGCAGCTGAAATGTCATTAGGAGCGCAGAAGGGGAGGAGAGAAGCCGACAGGGTGGCCGAGGGAAGCGGAAGTGGGATTTGGAGAAGGAAGAGAAGAACGGGAACGGCGCGGGGAGCAGAGGGAAACCAGGAATGAAAAGTCTCCACAGATAATCTCCAGCATAATCCACACCGGGTAATAGAATATCGACTCTAATTACATTCATCCTACTGACCTTGTTCTAAATTATTATGGATTATTACCACGCGAGTTATTTTGTTCCACACCAGAGGTGGCTGTATTTCGCTATCAGATGACATGACCTCTAATTCAATAATGTCTGTAATGCACTGGTATCCTCGGATAAAAGCTGTCTGTAATGTCTGAACAAAGGTGAATTAGTTATCCAATTCACACACGCAATTAACTCTCTTAATACCTGCGAGACCATGGATCCCCTTCGGAGCTCCCCATTAAACGCCACATATGGAGGGCTCCCCTCCATCTGTGGTTATCTTGTGCCGTACTTCATAATAAACAATATTAATAGTTTATTGCCCCCGTCAAAAATCTTGCATTAGTTATCAGAGGAGACCTCACTGCACAAAGCAATGACTCATTTTCCCGGGAAAATGCATTAAATTCTCGTGTTATGCCTATTAGTAAAGCACTAGAGTTCTCAGTCACGGAAAAATAACAACACCTTCGTGAAATTCGGAAAATAATCACTTTTTTTTTTGCTATTTTAAGAATACCTCTTAAAAGCTAAAAGGCACTACTGGTTATGTGCATTTCCACTTACAGGCTGCATTCAGTCGCTCTAAATAAAAAACAATTTATTTAAATTCGGATGTTAAAGAGCAAAACCAAATCAAAACAGGATTTTTTGGGGCCGCCTGTTTCCTCTCCTCAGAGCTGAAATTTCATAAATAGTGTGAAGGCCCCTGCTTTGTGTCCATATGTGATGCCAATGGCTATATTCGCGAAAACCCCGATCAGAATAACTAGGCAATGTCAAATGTTAGGCAAATGCCGGGGCCTTCTAAAAAAGGAGGTAATTAATTAACTCTTAAGGGGACACTTTTAATTTTAACCACCTAACAGTAATGCACCTTTTCGGCAGAGAACACAGTAAAATCACTAAAATAAAGCCAGGCCTCCCACACCGTCCGCAAAGGGCCGGGCCCCGCGGAGCGCTGCCGGCGGGTGGGCGCCGAGGCCCCCGCAGCTCGCCGGGCCTTCCGGCCACACCTCGGGGCCCAGGAGGCCCAGCTGAGGCGCGAGGAGCAAGGACAGCTGCTCCGGGGGGCCCTCTCCGCGCCTCGGCTGAGGTCGCGCCCGCAGGACGCCGGGAACGCACGGGCGGAGGGCCCGCCGCGCCGCACGCCGGCCGCCGCCTGACCTTCGGCGTGCTGCAGCACGAGGAACACCGACTCCGCGGAGATGATGTACTTGTGCAGACACACCATGTTGGGCACGCGGCGGGGGATGATGGTCTTTCTGTTCCTGCTGTATTCACTGCTTTTCCGCAGACCCTGACAGAGAACAAAAAGGTCAGTTGTACCCTCAGCTGCCTTTGGCGCCTGCTGTGCTCGGTGTTTATCAACCAAACTAATCTATCCCGGTTACTCTGGGCTTCAGAGAAACCACTCATCTGCTGCTCCGTGCCCCTGGTCCCCGGAGGCTCTGCTGATGGCATCTGGCGTTCGTCCAGAGCACGGAAGATGCCACAGAGCTGCCATTAAAATCAATTACGTGGGTCAGTGTTTTTATTAGAGATGCTCTCAAACTAAGTCATCAGGATGACACGCAGTTATTTCTCTGTGACCTTTTCTTAAGTTTCCTTTTACTTATGTTTATCTTCCGAGCGGCCGACGGGGCGAGAGCCCCGCGTCCCCGCAACACACAGGGCTTCGCAGCCTGACGGGCACGGCAAAGCTCCACTCCAGGAGAGCAGAGACGGTTCTGGGGCTTCTCCAGAGATCCAAAGCGTGTGTGGTTTCTGGCGCTGCGGCCCGTGTAGGGGCCTGGGGACAGAAAGGCCAGTGAGGAGGCCCACGCGGACGGGGACGTGAGACGCCGCCCGCCTGAGAGTGACCGGCCTCCATGCTGAGGCACCCGCGGGGAACGCCGCTAAGGACGCCAGCCTGACTGACTCAGCCTGGACCTGGGGGAAATGCTGCCCTCTGGGCACAGTTTAGAATATGTACTGTCACCGTGCGTTTCAAGGGCAATTCTGAAACCCCCAAACTGAGGGATTTTTCTTTCCTTTCCACTTAGCGACAAATTGAGATACACAGAGAATCAAAGTCAAACACAGGTCGAAGAGCCAGGAAATAGATGACACTTTCCCAAATAGCTGGAACAAAAACTTTATGGCAAAAGTTCAGCTCTTCACTCTAATGTTCCCTGTGGGCACGGCCGCACAGGCACAGCCGACTCCCGAGGAAGGGGCGACAGTTCTGAAACGACTGATACCGCTCAAACTATTTCCTCTGCACTCTCTACCCTGAAATTCTTAAAATGCAGGCTGGGGAGTTTCATCAACTGTGAGGGAAGGACAGAAAGTAAAATACAGTTCACCACAAACACAAAGAACCTTCAAACACCCAGGGAACAAATACTGAATGTTTTTTCTTTCAGAAACATAATTGGAAAATAAATTTCTAAATTCATTACACATACAGATACCACTTACTTTTAAAATGAATGTCTGTTCTGTCCTAGTGTCCATTACAAGCAAAACCTACACAAAAGACACAAGTAATAATTTATTTACAATACAATGAAACGTTGACTCATAACAAACTATCTTACAGGGTTTGAGGACGTCTTACAACTGACTCCCCCATTTTGTTAACGTCTTAATAGGTTATTTTTTTCAAGTCACAGGATTAAAGTCAACTTATCTACCATGGGTTTTAACATGGATTTCTTTCCAAAAATGTCGTATTTTAGGAACATTTACTATGCTTCCTAGATTTAATTTTTAAATATGTTTCTTAAAGGCAAGGGAAAATTCTTTCAGACCAAGCATTGTTCCTCATGGAACATGTATGATTAAGTTGCTTCAATTTTTTTGATTACAGAAATTGAACTTCCAGTTTTCTCCCTAAAACCCCAAAAGTTAACAACTTGCTACAGAGTGATCTCAGTGGCTCAGGCCCCGGCCATCTGGACTCATCTGCAACTCCGCTTTCTCTGCAGCAAATACCTGTGGCTCGATCTTTCAAGAGGATGTAGACCCTATACACCCCACACGCCTTGAGCCAACTCCTGCTGGCCTCAGAAAGGATTTCTCTGCTCCCGTCCCCACTGCTTGTCGTCGGTTCCCCCAAGCAGCATTCAGGGGCTGCTTTTCAAAACGTTCGATCACGGCGCTCCTCTCATTCAGAGAAAAATCTTAAATCCAAAAATTGACCTTCGTGCTCTCACACACTGCCCCCCGACTCCCCACCCCCTACACAGCCTGATGGGTCGGCGTGAACGGAGCTGTCCGCCTTATCAACGTTTTAGTATCGGGGACACTGTGGCAGAGGTGGGCAGACCGCTCTGTGAAGCTCCAGACACCAGATCTTAGGCTCTGCAGGCCCACGAGGCCTCAGCCCTGCTGTGGTGACACAAAAGCAGTCAGAGTCTGAATGTGGCCAGGCCGGGGTACTGATAGCCCAGAAATCCGCTAACGTCGTAGGCAGGATCTTTTTCACCCCCCAGAGAGCTGGGAGTCAAGGATGAAAAAAAAGACATTAAGCTTCAGAAAATAAAAAAGTTTAGTAGGACCAGGGGAGTTAAAATCAGGAATCGATTTAAGAAAATGATAAATTCTTAGATGGTCAACTTGCGGACGTAACAGAGCGACTTCAGCTTTGCTGCCCTCGCCCCCGTTTTCAGTCTCCATTTAATTTCAATTGACTATTCCCACAGATACCTCCTGAACTCATCCCTTCTTCCTCCTACAGCCCTGTCCCACTGAAAGCAAAACCAACCCTGTTTCTCCTCCTATGGTATTAAATGACACCACCACCCACGGAAGTCCCGGAGCACCCCACATCACTACAAAGTCTCCGGAGCCCTGCTGGCATAGCCAGTGACGAAGCCCAAACAATTCCACTTCCTGAGTGCTTCTTCCCCTCATTCTACTCCCCGACCTACTGTGTTCTAGAAACACTCCCTATATGCCACACGTTACTTCTTTTGACTACCCATTGAGATAATTTTACCCACATGAAAATGAAGACATCACAGCTTCTCTACATAATCCGGTCAAGTGGTTGCTGCCGTGAGTTGCTGCTTCTCTTGTCAAACGAGACTCATCGTTCCACATCCGGCTCACGCGTCTCTCACCCACTTTCTCCCACTGCACCCGGCACGGGCTTCTACCTTCACCCTTCTAACCCTTCGATTTGGTTTTATTTGTTTACTCATCTCCCAACTGGAGTTTAAGCTTTTCATAAAATGGCATGTTGCAGGCAGAATAATGGTACACATCCCTCTCCCAGAGTAAATAATGTTCCACAAACAGATGTGAATGAATTCAGGCGTAAAGGTTTAGAAATCAGGTGGCACTATGGGAGTGGAGCTCAGAAAATGAGTCAGGACTAAAGATTGAGTCTGTGTACTCTCTGTGAAGACAGGCGCCCGAGACGTGCGTGCCCCCGGGGTGCTTCCGTCACACCCAGCGCCGTGCTGGCTTTAAAGAGTCAACTCAGGCCATGCACCCGGCGACCCACCAAGGTTCACCAGCGAACCCCACAGGGGCAGGAACCAGTCAAACTGCGGCCGAGCCCGGCCCGCAAATCTCGGCGGGAGCTGAGGGGACACTGGCCCCTGCTAGTCCGGCCCAGAGCCTTCCCCTTGAACTGTCATGTTACACTATTTAAGGCTGAACTTTTTTAATTGGAATGGAGCAGTGAGGGTACACGGGACGCCAACCGCACGTTGGTGCCAGACGACGACGAGAACTCACAAGGGGTACGGCCGAGAAACGGGGCTGTCCGCGGCAGCGGGGAGCCGGCTGGTGCCCTTCAAGGCCACTCTGGGCCGGAGCCGGTGGGACACGAGCCAGGCCACGGAGTGAGCAACGGGAGAAGCCAAACGTCGGCGACTCCACACATCCTTCTGTAGAGAAGTACGTCAGGAGGCGCCGAGAGAGCAAACGAAAGGAGGGGCAGGAACCCGAAAGGGAGGGCGGATCTGCTCACCCCGCAATTTCTGCTTGAGCGACATTCACCCCCAAATCTTACCCCTGCAAAGCATGGAAACACGTTGAAAGGGCCGAACCTAGACGGTTAAATGGCACAGACGAGGCTAGAGGAGGCCGTCCAGTCTGGCCTCGGGACGCCCGGCCAGCCCGCGGGCAAGAGACCCTCAGACCGCTTCTGTCTTGACACCAGCGTGTGGCTCGTTCACGCCACTCCCCAGAACGCCAATCCCACTTAAATAAGGTCTACCTGACACAGAACAGGTTCCACCAGGTGCAGGGGGTGGAAAGCGTGCAAGGGCAGCTTCCTAGTCCGGCCGGAAACCGCTCAGCTCCACAGAACACGCCTGCACCCGGGAGCCCGCTCTGCCGGCCCCACTCAGCCGTGGAGTCCGCCGTGGATGGGATGAAAAGGCCAAATGAAGATTGATAAACACGGCCGGGAAGTGCTGCTTTGTTTACATTTGCTCTTCTCCTACCAAGTTTGTTTGCAACTAGGCCGCATTCACATTGCGGCAATAAACACAAGAACATATGTGATTTTTTTAAAATGTGCCCTTTGACTGTCAATTTCTCCCAAACAGGTGTTGGCTAAATGATTATAAATTGGCCCCTGGGTACACCTCTTCAACTGAGCCATACAGGGCTGGTGGTAATATAATTAGACCTAAAAACATCAGGCTGGCGAATGCTTTCCATCTGTTTGGCAATGATGTTTAGTTAACAATAGTCTTTAAAAGAAGCACCTTCAACTTCAGTTCTTAAAGTTATTTATAGAGCCATTCTTAACACACCAGCACCTCTGCTAACAAGAGCTTTAGCCACTTGGAAATGATTAGCCATACGGCTGGGTCCGAAGAGAAACGCCGGCCTGGAACATCTGTACCTCTCCCGACGTGCACGCTTCACCCTCAGCTAAAGTCATTTCTTAATGAACAGTGCTATGGCGCTGCATTAATATTAGAGTTGCATGCACAAAGATCATAAGGAGCCAAACATTTTTTTTAATGCCAACAGTAGGCCAATCTGTAATGAAGCTGTCAGCATAAAGGACAAAATAATAGCTTCTTTAACCCTCAAACAGAATTTGTTCATTTGTGGATGAGAACACATCAATTTAAAAACTGCTCATGGGTTTGCTCACCTTTATAAAGACAAAAATCTAATTTGGTACTAATTTGATACAATTGTCTTTTCAATAAAAGGCTCCTAAAACCATCTTTTATTTCATGATTAAACAAGGACTAGAACTAAAACTGTCATGAAATAATTATGTTGCAAAGTACACCTTACTGGGAGAATACAATTCATGTATTTCTCCCTTTCATTTTTCACATTTACTTATCAGCGCCGGATTAGCATATGGTCTCGCAGAAGCCATTACTCCGCCTTTGCTGAAGTGCGGTCCAGGACCGCTGCTCGGAGCTGGACAGGGCAGACCACGCGTCCCTGCGGGGCCAGCCTCGTCCACTCAGCTCTGCCAGCACGACACCTGCCGCCAGCCCCTCCTTTGCGCAGGAGCAGGAAAGCACCAGCTGACCTCAGGGGTCTGGGTCTTTTGTCATCTGGAATTAGGGAAGGCCTGGGATTTCACAAGGCACCATCCTGGGCAAGACAGGAGGCGGGGAGTATGTCAAGAGCGTCGTGAAGAGTAGTACGTGCTGTAAAAACGCTGGGACTGGAGAGGACCGAGGAGAAGACTCTCCAGTCAGCAGCCATTCTTGGTTCTTCCTGGTTATTCAATTGTTCACATTCACGTCTCTGCGTCTCCAAAAATAACTTCACCTCCAGTTCTTTGCAGGAAAAAGGCTTCTTGGACACCTGGAAGGAATATCTATCTCACCTTTGGTGCCAACTACTTCACAGGATTCCAAAATAGTAAGAGTTGAAAAAAGTATCTAAACAAAGTCCACTGCGTCACACTGGGCAGAACGCCGCGGAGGGGTCGAGACTCTACTGCTACTCGCCAGACGTGAGGAACAGACTTCACCTTTGCAAGCCGCACCACTGCGAATTCTCACACAAACCAGCCAACCAGAAGAAAATGGCATCAAAATAACAGAAGCCAAACAAAATGTACCAGCCCAGTTCTGTGAGGTAGACAGCTTGTCTCAACGCAGCTTCAGGTAAGGTTACACTGAGTGCGGTTTATTTTAAAAACAGCCTGTACGTAACTTACTAGACGAGTCACTAAGAGGCCCACCCCGGCAGCTCTGCGGGAGCTGGGGTGCCGTTCTGTGCGATCGCTGTGAACACAAACCCAGGCGCGAGACTAGGCCTTCGCGTCCCCCAAACCACACGGTGCTAGCCAGATGGCGCTTCTCCTGCTAAAATGCACTTTACTTTGTATTCTCTTAATACCAAGTGTACCCTCACTGCTGACTGTCAATCCCACCTTCTCCTCGCGAGCGCTGATAAAAGTCCCCCCGCCAGAGAACAGCGCACTCGGGGCCCCGCAGCACCGCCACCTCCCACGGGCGCACCACCACTGGCATCTGAAGCTAGTGGTGAGCCCCGCACCCGCCAGTGACTCCGGAAGCAGAAGTGCAGCCGCAGCTCCCAAGCGTCAGTGCAGACAGGCCGTGACGCCGTGACGCCGTGACGCCGTGACGCTGTGACGCCGGTCTGCTCACCGCTGATTGGCTGATGAGCGGTGACATGAAGAGAGTCAACGCGGCTGGGACACGCCTAACCCCAGTCTGGGGGCATTTCGTGTGCGACGCCCCAGACCTGTTTTCGGTAGAGAAGAGCAGGAAAGGCACCTGTGAGATGTGACGGGGGCAGGAAACGATTCTTTGGATTCTTACCAGTGTGCCCTTTGTGCTAGAACCTACCTAGAGACCAAACCACCCTGGGGTGTCATCCTGTGGACTGAGGGCAAAGTCAAAACCACCAACCAACTTCCAACACGGTGAGCGCTGAGGCAGGCTGAGTGTGTGGGGTCTCCGCATAGACCCAGCAGCCCCTTCCGGGGCAGAGCTACCAGGGCCGGCGGAGGCAGCACGCACACGCTCGCTGCTTTCTGGTTGATGCAGGTATTCTTCAAACGACTGTGCAGACACCCTGAGCGCCTAGAGGTGGCCCTATTTCAACTAACCTAGTCACCTGTTTCAATGACAGGAAAACGGGGTGGGGGGGGAAGGCCCACACTAGGAAGAGCGAGCCCCACAAAACCAAGCTGGTAAATAACAACGCCTCTGGAAGAAAACAACTCATTTTAGATTTCTTTAAATGCCCGAACATTTACAAAGGTTTTACTATGCTAATTTTTTAATTAAAAGATATTTCAGCAGCAAAAGCTCTTTCATATGCACTACTGGTTCTTCATCAAACGTTCCCTTCCCAACGTAACGCGGGTCTAGCCGGTGGCGGCCTGAAGGTTTACCATCTGGTGCTGCCCTAAGTCGCTGCAGCCACCCTCAGAACATAAGCATCAAAGCCCCAAGATGAGAGACGGAAGAGACGCGGCCCAAGTCAGCGCGCGGGGGCCGGCGAGCCCAGCGCAGGCGCGGGCACGCGACCAGGAACACAGGACGGGGGCACCCATGACCCCACAGCGCGAGCACCCAAGGTCACGGGTCTCTGGTGACCGAACAAAAAGACCGGAAAGGCTGCGTCTAAAGGAGCTAAATGGGATGAATTTTCACAAAGGGGGTAGGGGAAGGCCCGGTCATTTTAAGTCACCTATAATTCAAATAAGCATACAGAGAGTACAGTGAAATATAAGACTTAGGGTGTTCTGGGCAGCTGGGAGTAGCAGAGGTCCGTTTTCACACAGTCACTAAGGAAGGTCTGCTTTCTAGGTGCCATCGTGCCCGCACCCAAATGTTACCCAAGGAAAACACTAGTGAAATGAGGTTTTACAAAAGTCCCATTGACCAAATGAGATTCCTGACTGCTTACAAATGGCATTTGCTGAAGGCAATAATCATATTTACCAGAACACCTCAGGCAAACAAAACAATGCTGCCTTCTAAAATACTAGAAGCAGGGAGCCTCCCTGGGGGCACAGGGGTTAAGTCTCAGCACTCTGAAGCTGTCCACGGCCACTGCGGTATGAGTTCGATCCCCAGCCAGGGAGCTTCCCACAGGGCGCAGCAGACCCCTCCTGTTTCCCCGCTGCGCCCTCAGCAATGCATTTCAGTGGATCCGCCTGTTCTGCTCCCCTCCGTCTCTGGTGAGCCCTCTCCCCCTCTGCCTCTCTGGCCTGCACCCCAGCTCTCGTGTGCATAAATAAGTAACTCTCTAAAAAGTAAAACACTAGAAGTAGAGGCTCTCAAGAACC
This sequence comes from Scalopus aquaticus, assembly GCA_004024925.1. Classification (NCBI taxonomy): domain Eukaryota; kingdom Metazoa; phylum Chordata; class Mammalia; order Eulipotyphla; family Talpidae; genus Scalopus; species Scalopus aquaticus. Next base: position 49,971 of record PVIJ01004373.1, on the reverse strand, counting down.
TGACGCAAGGCAGCTGTGACTCAGAACCAGCAGCTGGTCCTCTCCGCGCTGCCACGACGTCTCCTCCAGCTTCACCTGTGCTTTGCACTTTGGCGATGCAGTGAAACTGTTGGGGGGGAAAAGGACGTCTGCAACAAACTCCACAGCAAGGTTTATGGATCCCCCACCTCAGACCAAAGAGATCCAAGACACTGGGGGCCACTAATCCCTTAATTCCATCATCATCCAGAAGAGAGGGTTACCGGGAACTGAGGGGTGGAGTTAAGCAGACATGTTGGCTATATAACGAGGGTTTTTTGACCTCGGGGCTCTCTTGCTTCTCGCCGGGCTACAGCGTGCCATTGGGGTTTCCAGCTCTTCGGATCTGGCAGGACGTATTTGGAGATTTATCTCTCTCCCTCACTTTCTCTTTTGTCCCCAAGTTATTCATTTTTTTATTTCCCTTCCTTTTTATAAATAAACCCTTTTATTAACCTTTTTGTGAGTGCCTGCAATTGTTCTTATTATAAGTCCTTTCTAAGCGCACGGGTGAGAACCCACAGTCAGGCACCCCATTGTATATCAGGGTAAGAGAAGCAAGAGAGCCCCAAGGTCAAAAATCCCTCGTTATATAGCCAACATGTCTGCTTAACTCCACCCCTCAGTTCCCGGTAACCCTCTCTTCTGGATGATGATGGAATTAAGGGATTAGTGGCCCCTAGTGTCTTGGATCTCTTTGGTCTGAGGTGGGGGGTCCAAAAACCTTCCTGTGGAGTTTGTTGCAGACGTCCTTTTTTCCCCCCCAACAAAACCATCAATTCAGAAGATACTTTTTCAAAATCACACAAGCATCTTTTAATTCTTATCTTAATAATGGTGACAGCTGCATTCAGTTTGCATTCATTCGAATCTTAATCCAGATTTGAAGTTCTTCACAGCTTCCACAGAGAACTGGTTATGAATTAGCTTAAAACTGGGGCATTCGGGCCTCCCCGGTGGCGCAGCGGTTGAGCGCTGCGCTGTGGAGCTGTCGGCAGCGGCGACGCGAGTTCGATCCCCGGCCGGGGAGATTCCCACATGGCGCGGCAGACCTCTCCTGCCTCGCCCGCTGCTCCCCTCAGCAGTGTATTTCTGATCTGCCTGCTCTGCTCCCCACTCTGTGTCTGGTGAACCCTCTCGCCGCCCCATGCCTCTGGGCTGTACCCCAGCTTGTATGTATAAATAAAAAAAAAAATCTTTAAAAAAAAAAAACTGGGGCATTGGACGCCTTGGTGCGCCCCAAGGACACAGCAGTAGCGACGCCCACTTGTCCCACCCCCCCTTTCAAACTGTGCACAACCTCCACCTGCTGAAGGCAACTACCTGTGGCTCTGAGGTACCGGGCGCCCCGTGACGTGTGCACAGGCTCCCCGTGAGCCCCGACCTCGCCTCCCCACACATCTCACCCCCGTGATTTTTCAAGGATCGCAGTTTGTCACACAACAGCTCAACACAGTGACTGCACCCAGAAGGCATTTCTCCTCCAGGTATGTCGTGACTGTGCCCTGGATCACATCAGAAAAAGAAAACAAGCATGTTCTTGTGGGTTAAAACAGATTTACAAATACACGCACTTCACACAAAATTTGAAGGTCAGTCATTCCCACGTGGCTTCAATCCTCCAACGGGTATGGGAGAAAGACTGACAAAATGTTTTCTTCGACAGATTAACAGATTCGAAAGATGTTTTCCCATTTCCCCTCTAAAAGTGACTGGCCAAAATGCTGGATTATTCATCTCTGGCAAACAACTCAGTGTAATCCTGCCCTAGAGCAATGCAAAATACTGTTCTCCACAAATCACCTGGGGAGGAATCACGTCAACCACAGACCTGAGTCCATCATCTCTTCTCTCCTATCAGCCAATGTCCAGGAATCTGAGTCACTCCTCAGGACATCTCCTCCCAGGAGGTGACTGTCACAAACTCAGTGCTTAATGAAGTTACCACAGACACGTCTGCTCGACACGTGTGTGCTGGTGATGGAGGAGATAGAACGCAAAATAAGATTAGAACTAGACCCACACAAGGAAGTGGGGGTAAAAGAAATCCACAGAACCATGAGCACAATCCCTGGGGGCCAGCTCCTAAATTACAAAGCACAGGTAGGAGCCAGAAGGCAGTCTAGGGGCAAAGATAGGGAGATTGAGCCCATTGTAGAATCTCTGGTCTCTTTCTAACTCTAGCCAGCCAGCAAACAGACAGCCATCCTCGAAGATGAGCCCCTCCCAACTGAAAGCAGGCTATATCAGTGCCATCCCGGCAAGAATTCGGGGCAGCCATTTCTCTGCCCACCTGTGCCTATGCAGGTGCTGTCCTTTACCGACTCTGTCTCTCTGCAGGGCAGCGGCCTGCCCGTCTGCCCATGACCTGCACCATGCAGGCCTCTCTTAGCAAACCTGCCCCCTCAGCGGGGCAGCTCTTTCTGCCCGCTTGTCTGTACAAGTGTCCTTTACTTCCCTGCCCTGATAAACCTGTTCTTTAAGTATAACTGAGTCTCTGTCTCATGGAGAAACTTGTTACGTGCTGCCGAAGGGAGCTCTGGTGAAACCTTTCCCAGAGTGAAACCTAGGACCCCGCTCCGCTCTCAAATCCACTGACTCTATAATGACATCACCAGGAGTAAAGTCATCACAGAGACGTCTGTTATTCTGTGTGCACACATATAGGAAGAGTCCCACAAGCTGTATCATTCTCTGAATCCCAGGATTATACATCTACTATTTCATAAAATCTACTTTCAAAGGACATGGTGTGTCTTCCTAAGAAAAATGGATATAAATGTAGCAGAAGGCAGAATTAAGACAGAGAAATTGAGTCTAAATAGCTGCTGAAGATCTAGGAAGCCTCCACTCAGGAGGCTCTTCTCCATCCAAAGGCTTCATTTAAAAGCTACATCCCGACACCTTTTGTCTTTCTCATTTTGATTGTCTGCTTTGTTTTTGTAAAGCAACTTGCCCAAGGCCACAAGTAATGATGCCAAAGAGAGGTTAAAACTGTGAAGTTGTGGATTTATAGGCCCAAGTCCAGCTCCTGTCATTCAACTTCATAATAAAGCCATTTATTCTCTTTCTCTGGTTTGAATTCTCCAGTTCACTTGGGATAATAACTTGACACTTTAAAATTTAAATGAAAATTGATTCAACTAAAAGTATAATGTAGTGCAAATAACTTTAGATCCTTCTTGTTTGCATTTGCAAGAAAAGTCTGATCCTCTAACGCTGAGATAAACTGCGTCCACTCATACTCCGGGCCTTCCTTCTGCTGCTCAGCGGGGCTCCACAAATACACTCAAATTAGCTCACAGGCCTGAAAACTGAAAAGTCCTGAAAAAGCAGCAAGTTCTTACCCAGTGTCCAGAAAATTAGTGCAGTGTGTACTCAGTAAGTGCTAACTCATTAATGATAACGGACACTGAGGCCACCTCTTCCAGGCAATCAATTCAGTCTTGACCAAGCTGTCAGTGTCAAAGGCAGTCGGATTCCAGCTCACAGGAAAACATCTCAAGAGCAAGAAAGCTTTAACCCCCGGGATTTTTTTTTTTAATGTTTTCAGTGAGTTCTGTACTTTGCAGTAGATGGAATTCAACTTGTGGTATTGATTAAATTTTAACAATATTTTAATAGGAGCTAGACATTCTCGTCTAAGAATACAAAGTGTTCGTGATGTCAGAAATCCCAAAATATCTCCCAGCACACACAAAACACAGGCACAGTGCTTTCCTCAAAGTGAGGCTGTCCCAACTCGGTCTCACAGGAGCTGTAGGCAGGGCAGAGCAGGGAGACGGCCTGGGGCTTCAGCTCGAAAGCCCCTCCAGGCCTCCTTGGTGGCGCAACAGGTTAAGTGCAGCTCTGGGGAGCTGTTGGCAGCTGAGGCATGAGTTCGATGCCCAGCCGGAGAGATTCCCACATGGCACGGCAGACCTCTCCTGCCTCGCCCGCTGCTCCCCTCAGCAGTGTATTTCTGATCTGCCTGTTCTGCTCCCCGCTCTGTCTCTGGTGAACCCTCTCACCGGCAAAAATAATCTAAAAATAAAAAAAAAAAAAAGCCCTCCAGCTCTGGGCCTGCAGAAGCGCAGTCTGAGGTGCAGGCTCAGAGCACGCAAAACCTGAACGCACACGTGTTGTCTCTTTCTGACCCCTTTAGAAGCGTCCGGCAAGCGCTCATCGACGCCGCTCCTCCCGCACAGCACCTTATCCAGTCCGGGGCTATCAGAGAACAGGCCTGAATGGTGCCTGCCCCGAGGGCAGAGACAAATCCCCGCCAGGAAACTCACTCAGGCAACGTGCACTTCACACTGCGCTCAACCCAGAGTCTGAAGGTGAGGATGGAGGTGAGCGTCCAGCCAAGGCTGGGGGAATGGACCGAGTGTGGACAGCAGGAAGGAAAAGCGGAGGAGGGACAGGAAAGAGGTGCCCCAGCAATAAGACCCGCTCTGAGTCTCCCTCAGCGGGCACGTGCTGCTCTGCAGTGTGGGACAAACTTGTCAGCCCCATGTCCACACCCACACTGCATCTCAGCTTCCTCTCAGGAGCCTCTGGCAGCCCTGCGCTGGCGGCCCTGCCCATGTTCTCACAGCACCCACGCACTTCCTTCGCCCAAAGCACGCCCACAGTCTGCTCACTCCTGGGTTTTTATTTCCCCGGGGATTATAAACTCAGAGGGTGCAGAGGTAAGTGTGTGTGATTTATCCTTAGATTTCCAACGCAGGCGCCACACCGGACACACAGCAGGAGTGCAGTATTTGCCGAATGAATGAATGAATGAATGAATGAATGAATGAATGAATGAATGAGAAAACAGAGAAGGAGAAGACGTGCAGGGAAGCAGCAAGGAGGCAGGTCAATGAGAATGGCCATCCCCTTCTTCTGTGAGGAGATGTGAGCAAGGAGGTATCAGTCAGTCGCTTTTAACACACACACACGCGTACACATACACACACGTGCACACACACACACACACACGCACGAAAGCACGCACAGAGTATCTGCTAATGACAAGGAACGGCCAATAATACAGGATTAAATAGGACACGCTCACGAAGCCGGTGTCTGACAACTTGGAGAGCTGTGTCGGAAGCAGATGAGCTCCGCCCCAAACGTTGACAAGTCCTGCGCCAAATAAAGTTGATTTTTTTTTCCCAAAGATTTATTTTTTTATTTATACATACAAGCTGGGGTACAGGCCAGAGGCGTGGGGCGGCGAGAGGGTTCACCAGAGACAGAGTGGGGAGCAGAACAGGCAGATCAGAAACACACTGCTGAGGGGAGCAGCGGGCGAGGCAGGAGAGGTCTGCCGCGCCATGTGGGAATCTCCCCGGCCTGGGGTCGAACTCGCATCGCCGCTGCCGACAGCTCCACAGCGCAGCGCTTAACCGCTGCGCCATCGGGGAGGCCCAAATAAAGTTGATTTTATAAAAGGAAAAAAAACTGCTTGCTCATGTGAGGCAGGTGAAATAACGGTGGCGGGGAAATAGCGAAAACTACCTGCAGTGAGGATGAGGGCGCCGACAGGTGAGCTCGAGGGTTAAGGAACACCCGGGGGCCAGCAAGGCGAAGAGGCGAACAGGAGCAGGCGACAAAGAGGGACAAGAAGCGAAGTGAGCACGGAAGTCACCCCAGGCCCTGCAGGGGCATGGAGGTGCGGCCTCGGCCGCCGTGAGCCCGGGCAGCGGGCGCCACCGCGGCCTGAACGCCGCCCGGCTCCGTGCGACACCGAGGGGAGATGTGGGCCTCCTCCCCAAGGAAACAAACTGGCCTAAGAGGCTGACGTTCGCAGGCCCCCAAACAAAACATGTGGGTGGCGACCCAAAGCGAAGGTCCCCGAACACAGAGCGCCACAGAAGCACAAAGCCCGCGCCCCCCAGAGCAGCGCGTGATGTCGGCAGACAGGCCAAGGGGACGCTGTGGGGCGGGGGGGGGGGACACCCGTCCTGCGGGGGCCACAGCGTGACGCGAGCTGGAGGACTGAGGGAGGGATCCTGAGGGACCGGCGGAGGGCGAGGGGCTGGTGAGCCCGATGAAACCCGGGAGGAATAAACGACAAACGGCGCCACTCGGAAGGACGGTAAACCACGGCGTCCTGAGAGGAATGAAAGCCGGTCGGCGAGGAGGCGGCGCGGCGGGCGCATCCGAACAACTCAAACCGTCACTCCAAGGACCGAGCCGGGGCCCGTCAGCCCGTCCTGCTGGCTCTCCGGCCACACCACAGCGCACACGTGCGTCCCACACAGCGGGAGTCCCAGCCCCTACACAAGGCCGCACCCAAAATAATAAATAAAACGCCCCCGAGCGGAACAGTCGCCACCAAGACGCCGTCGGTGGACCACGGACGGTCCGGCCCCGCATCACTCGACCTCCCGGTTCTTTCTAACCCAGACAGCGTCCAGCCCACGCCCTGGCAGGGCAACTGGACTTCAAAATAACCCAGGCTGGCCGCTTATAAAAATGTCCATACGAACCTGTCCCTAAAACGTTAGAGAATCTGACTTCAAATGCCGAAGAAAATTGAGCCCTTTGGGACAGTAACACTAGTAATCCAAAACATTAACATTAATACTTAGAGTTCTGTTAAAAAGAGATCACTATACATACCAATTATAATTCACTGGTATGTATAGTAATAATTAATTAGTATGCATAATATACCTACTTATAATTAAGATGTGTGTTCAAACAAAAAGGAGAACAAGAAACCAAAGCACTGAACATTATGAAATGACAAACTCATATATCGGATGTGAGAGTCCCTTTTTCTCCCCAATATTTATTTACTCACTCATTTTGTAGAAGAACTGGGGTGCAGGCCAGAGGTGTGGGGGGTGAAAGGGCTCACCAGAGACAGAGTGGGGAGCAGAACAGGCAGATCAGAAATCCACTGCTGAGGGGAGCAGCGGGGAGACAGGAGAGGTCTGCTGCGCCCTGTGGGTCAGCGCCCTGGCCGGGCATCGAACTCAGGCCCTAGGTGACAGCACTGAGACTTAACCCCTAGGCCACCAGGGAGGCCCCAAGAGTTTTCTTTCATTCCTCCTTTCCAATCCGTGTATCATGTTTATTCTGAGAGCTTCTAGTACAACGTCAAAACGGGGTGGTGAGAAGGGGCCTCTTTGCCTGTTCCTGACGTTACCTGGGAAGCTTAAGTTTCTTGCCATGAGGAAGACATGAGCTGTCATTGTTTGTAGTACTGTGTCAAACAGAGGAAGTGGCCCTCCATTCCTACTTTGAGGTTTTATCCTCAAAGCATGCTGAATTGTGTCAAATGCTTTCTCAGAATTGATTACGAGCACGTGACTTTTGTTCTTTCGGCTGACATGCTGGATTAATTGACTAGCAAAGGCTGAGCTGGTCTTGCACAGCTGGGCCAAAGCTCACTCAGTCACAGTGTGCAAGTCTTTCTATACATCAGGGGATTCAGTTTGCTATTATTTTGATGTGAGTTTTTGCATTTATGTTCATGAAAGAAATCGGTTTATTTTTTTTTTCTTGTAGTATCTTTTTGGGGAGATATTAAGAGAGCATGATAGAAACGAGTTAGTAAGTATTCCCCGACTCTGTCTTCGCGAACAGATTACAAAGAGTTGATATAAATTCTTCTGTAAGTGTTTGGTATATTTCACCACAGGCCCATATGTGGGTGAAAGAAAATCTTTCACGTCACCTAAAGCAAAGTCCACCCGGCGCTGACCTCCATCTCCAGCACCCCCGCCATCGAGCCCTCAGCCTTCATGTCACTTGACTTCATCACTCCAAATTATTGAAAGCTATTTCCAGTCATGAGCCTAAATTTTAGTCACCTACGGCCATTAGGTTCCAGCTGCAACCCAGGGGGCATTATGAGCAAGTCTTACCCCCCACTATCTCTCCCCCAGGAAACCCCAACTTCCATGTTTGCCTACATTGATCCCAGGCTGCACCTGCTGTCTGTCATAATTCTGGCATATGCAGCCTCCACTGTCTCCTGGGTAAGACTGCTAATGGGCTGGCGCCAACGGTACTGGGTGAAATTTTCACCTTGTGCCAATAGGTGTCGCTCTATAGATGGTACATTTAAGGTTACTTAAGTTTCAATTCATTCATTCAACAAATATTTTCTGAGTGTCAGGCATTATTCCAGGTATTGTGATATAGTGGTGGGGAAGAAAGACATGATCTCGTGCTCATAAATCTTGCAGTCTGGATATTAACAAATCTGCTGCATTTGCTTTCTACATAATAATCCTATTCCTGGAAATGAACGTTAATAGATAAAACACTCAAACTATACTTATACAGAACAGTACTGTAATAAAACATAAAACCAGAGTATAGCCTAGATGAATGCATCTTGTGTATTGTTTGCCCTTTCAAGTCCTTTTAAATCCACTTTTCCAAACTTCAAGCATCTAAAAATTTAAGTTTTAGGTATTCCTCAGTACCGTGGAAAAGATTCTGTCTTTAAAAATATTTCATTTTTTTAAAAATCTACCTATTCGTGTTTTCACAACATAGGCACTACGTCATAAATTTTAAGATTTGCAGAGCTTATTAATTCCCAAATATATTTAAGTTATCTCTACTTAGAAAAAATTAAAATGTCAGGAACCTCCCTGGTGGCGCAGCGGTTGTGCGCTGCGCTGTGGAGCTGTTGGCAGCGCAAGATGCGAGTTCGACACCCGGCCTGGGGAGAATCCCACATGGCGCGGCAGACCTCTCCTGCCTCGCCCGCTGCTCCCCTCAGCAGTGTATTTCTGATCTGCCTGTTCTGCTCCCCACCCAGTCCCTGGTGAATCCTCTCGCCGCCCCACACCTCTGGCCTGTACCCCAGCTTGTATGTATAAATAAATAAATCTTAAAAAAAAATCTTTTAAAAAAATCTTAAAAAAAAAAATTAAAATGTCACCTTCCAAACACCAAAAACACTTCCCCAGGTTAAAATAGTGAAGACAGTAATGAATTATGCTTCAGCACAGAATTTAAAAATTCTCCCACTGTTGAAAGTCCTTGTTGGGATAAACCTATGAGACTCACAGCTATTATCAGGATTTCAAGGTGACTTACCCGTAATTAGAGCATAGCAATGAAAGGTCACACTTTGTCAAAAGAAACAGATCTGAGAGCGAGAGCAGGCCTTGTAAACCACAAAAAGTGTATCTGCCTGCACAGAAACCCAAGAACCTGGGAAATACTCTTCTTTTGCCTCTACTCTCAAATGAAATTTCTTCCAAACTGCAAAGCTAGGAAAACATGGTTAAGAGAATATGTTAGGCTCCAACATCCAACTGCTTGAAATCCTTTAAGTTCAAATTTCAGTCATGAGAATAAAAATTTAATAAGATTCAGACAGCTGCACATCATATCAAACTTACAGTTCCCTTTGAAATTCCTCAAATTAATAGCTACTGTCGCAGAGGAGGAGGGGAAATTCCCCCATACCCTTCCGGGTTCTCCTCAGGCGGGTCGAATAATCAAATTAACATCAGACAGATTAGTGGTGGAAAAAAATAACAAACTTCATTACAATATGTACAGAGAATCTTCATACATGTTAGGGTTCTATTTTTTTTTAAAGATTATATTTATTTTTGTGTAAAAGAACTGGGCTACAGGCCATAGGTGCGTGGGGGTGAGAGAATTTACCAGAGGCAGACTGGGTAGCAGAAGTGGCGGATCCACTGAAATCCACCGATGAGGGGAGCAGCGGGGAGACAGGAGAGGTCTGCTGCGCCCTGTGGGAAGCTCCCTGGCTCAGGATGGAACTCAGGCCCTAGAGGTGCTAGTGTTGAGATTTAACCCCTCGGCCACCAGGAAGACCCACAGGTTAGAGTCTAAAGACAGTGAGGCCGAATGGGGGCATATACCCTAAACTAAGGAATGGGGCAGGGAGGGGCCTGGAGCTTAAAAGAGAGAGGAGACACCAGTGTCGTGGAGAGGACGAGTCATGTGACCAAGGCCAGGTGTTCTATAATTAGATTTTTCCCAGACACAACGAGTTTTTGCTGATAGGAAGATTCCTGATAATAACCCTAAGTCTGGGTTAGACCCCTAATTTTCATTCTTCTGAGTAGTTACGGTATTGGTAAGAGTTTCTATGATCTTGGGAGGCCTCAACTTGATTTCAGCTGGAACTAATCCACGTGCCAAAGTGACAGCTGGGGGTGGGGGGGCCTCTCCTCACTGCCTAAATGGGCTGACATACACTTCGAGGTGTTCAAGTTTAGGATGGAACCATCCTTCAGAACAGCTGTACTTTGTGAACATGAAGTTACAAATAGACATAAGGTGATTTCTCAAGTGGTTACTGGTTAATAAAAAGAGGACTAAACTAACTTATGCCTTTATAAAATTAAAGAAGGCTTTTACTTTGAATCATTAAACTGGAGTTTGATAAAAATGTATTCAAAACAGTTTGCTGTGTGTGGTTTTAAAATTACACTTATAACGGGTCTGGCAGGCCCAATAAAATAAATTTTGGGGCACACCTAAGACACCACTAAATTCGAGGGACTTGATGGAAGGCTTCTGATATATATTTTTAGTGCGTGTGTGTGTGTGTATGTGTGTGTGTGTGCACGCGTGCGCATACGGCATGTTATAAAAAACACTACTTTTGGAGTCACAAACACCTAAATTCCAACGCTATCTTAACTGAGCTACGTGATTTCTGGGCAAGTGACGTCACTTGTTCCGAACAGCACTTTCTAACCAAGACACACACAGCAGGGCCGGAAGGTCTCAGAAGGTGCTGTACATAAAATGCCAACCCCAGGGAGTGACACGCAGCGGGCGCCTGGCACTCGGCCACTCTCAGGGGCGCGCCCCTTCTCTTTCTGACCCCCAGACTGACAGCACCAGCTGGCCCTGCGCAACTACTGGCCCGCAAGCGGTAACCAACACAAAGCCCATCCTCAGCTGCCCACACAAACACCCTCCCCGCCTGAACGCCAACAAATACGCATCTTCTCCTTTAGCTCGGATATATTTTGCATGACCTTACATGAATTGCTTAGATAAAAGCTTTTTCTCTTCTGCTTTTGTTATTATAAAGTACAGATGCATTTGAGTCATTTTCTCCTTTTGTTTCATATCCTTAAGATCCAAAGCTTCAAAGACATAATGTCAGCATGCAGCCGATTTATGACTGAACTCTTGAAGAGACACTGAAGAATTACCTTGTCAATCACCCCAAGGACTCTGAAGGCCTTCAGCTCCTCGGCAGGGCTCCTTAGGTTCCAAGGGGGCCTTGAACTTAGTGGTCCTGGGGGCTAATGGAAGATATCAAAGATCATACATCAATCAGGGAGGTACTTGAAGGAAGACTGCCTGCTGAAGCAAATGCCAGGCCAAAGGAAACTAAACTTATCATAAATCAGAGAACGGAAAGATGAAAGGACGAGTTTCTGTTTGTCTGTAATGGAAAAGTCAAAAAAAAAAATAAAGAAAGAAAATCAAAAAGAAAAGGCAAGAAAAAAGTTACAATAAATACTAACATTGAAAACACAATTTTTAAAAAGAAAAATTAATAAGTTGAAATAGTTTCTAAAGCAATAATTCAATTCAGAACTGTACAGCTATAATGAAGCTCTGTAATAAAACGGTAACAGCCAATAATCAATCACACCCTGATATCTACCCCAGATGGCTCAAGCGTCATTTAGACGAAGGGGCTGAAAGACGATGTAAAACCAGATCAACTTCAGGGAAAGGAACACCAGTCATTTCTCTCTCATCATGAAACTATAGTTTCTAATGTGACCCTGGAAATACATGCTCTGCTATTTTAAGAGGTTGGTAAATTTAAGAAAAACAACCAATAATGGTGAAAAATTTAGAAATTCCATCCTATAACTCACAGCTATTAGAACTGAGGCTGTTTAAACCTAGAAAAGAGAAGATGATTTACAGGACAAAATTCGTCTTCAAGTATTTGACCTTCGGTGATGTCAAAAGTGAAGTGTGTTAGCTACAAAAACATCCACAGCGGAGACCGGTGAAGGCAGAGGTGTTTGAGCACCACACATAATGAATGAATAATCCTAACTCCTCACTCCCTGTGGGTCTTTGCTTTCCCCATCAGTAGAACCAGTCCCGAAAGTTCCCGAACACTCCATTCACGACCAGAAAGCAAGCTACGTTACTCTTTATGTCAAAATGGGGAAGCTACAGAGAATGACGGCAGAGACAAAACCTCATTCTAGCCTCACAGCAGGCTGCCAATGGTCACAACTACTACAATCCATGGGAACCCCATCCCCTAGGAGCAGGTGAGGGACATCCTGCTTGATCAAACGTCAGGATCCAGTCACCGAGGAGCCCCCCTCGACACTACCCGCCCTTTAGCAGACGGCAGCACTAGACAGGAAGCCCCCTGAAGACAGGACATGTGCCTCTTTTGTTCCATAGTCATAGTGTCCAGCAGGTTGGAGAGCAGAGCAGAAAAGAAGGCGGAGGAGAGGCGGGGAGCAGTAAGAGGCTATCCCAGACATAAAGCAGTCACAGCTGGGAAATCCGCCCCCAGTGAAAGCCCCTAAAAGCAGCGACTGACAAGAGGTCACCACTACGAGCCCTGCTGCACAGTGAGCACAGGCAAACTCAGAATGGCTGAGTTTCTGTGGTCAGACAGGCGGGAAGATGCTGGACTCCACCCAGCCTCGGCCTGGTGCTCGGTCTTTCTACCCCGCAACCCCCTGACCATGGCTGTCCCCTCCCTGCCCCATTATCAGGGAAACGTGAGACCTGCTCATGATCCAGGTAGCAGGAATGTTGAACTGAAGGGGGGGTGGGGAGGAATGGAGATAGTTTTTAAAATAATAGTTTATCCCTTATATTCGCCTTTGGAAATATGGCCAAATGCCTTCCATAGCCCTGTGTTCGGCTTACACCTCCTGATTCCTAGGTGTCTTTGGAGCTTTCCATTTCCAAAGAAAGTCACCGACTCCCTTCAGCAAGCTCAACAGCAAGGGCAGCAAACTAGAAACCCCCATTGCCCCTCCCAGGGAGTGCCTACTGCTTGCCTGGCATGTGACAGCTGAGAAGACCCAGCGTCCAGGCGCTTACCAGTGACTGCGATAACCTTACATGAAATTTGAAGACCCATAAAACTTTTTGTTTTAAATACAAGAAATATAGGTCCCAGTTAATGTAAGATAAATGGTGGTCTCAAAAAGAAGTGATTTTAAGTGCTTTGTAGAAATCAGGTTGGGAAAAGGGGATCACACACAGGAGTGGGGGGAGCTGGCCTGTGAGGACCATGTTCAAACTGGAGCAGGGAGGAACGGGGGTGACACTCGGGGTGCGTGGGTTTCCACTGGCCCCGATCGCCAGAGAGAAGTCTGGGCTGTGTTCTCCAGCATCTAGACAACAAGCTTCTGCACGAGAAACCCACTGAAAATGGTGACTTAATAAGGTCACTTCTGCAAAGACAGGAATGGTGAAATTGTAATGGGGAAAAACCAAAGGCAAAGTGATCATTAAAGTTCTCTTTCCACTGTAACCATCTATAAAAGTTTCAGATCAGAGAACTGAACAAAGAAAAATCATGAAATAAAATCATCAATAAAAAAAAATCCTGTATCTCTTACACAGTTTTAAAACCGGGTAGAATACCTATAGATCTATTCCTTTTTTCAGGTGGCAAAAGGAAACATAAGTCCACAGAATTTTAAGAACAGAAAGAGACAGAGATGAAGTCCAACATTCTTCTTTTTTTTTTTTTTCCAGATGAGAAAACTGAGAAGCAAGAAGGTTAAGTGATTTCTATGAGGTAACAGAAGAGGGGATGGATGAAATCTTGCTTTAAAAACACCTCTGGAGAAATGGCTTTCTAGGTAATACGCGATTTCCTTAAAGACAAACTTTCACTTAGCAGCAAGCTACAGCGGGAGGGACAGAGAAGGACGGAGGGAGGAATTCGCCTCGACCTACACCACGCACTGGCCGGGGAGCGGCCGAGGCAAGCACGCCAGGTCCGGCTGTCTGCAGGGCGCAGGCGGCCAGCGGGCAAACCCTCCCCTGGGTGCACGCTCTGCCTCCAGGCCTATCCCGAGCTCCAGGCCGCTCCGGAGAACGCCAGGGGACGAGTGAGGCCTCCTGACCCTCGGCTCTGTGAGCTCGGCCGCACCGGGGTTTCTCCACCGGCGGCTGTCATCCTGCCCCGGTCTGCCTCAGGGCCCGACGCCCTGCCCACAGCGAGACCCGGCCCCAGCGCACGCGCACCGCCCGGTCAAAGGCCGCTCGGGCCCAGTGGCTGGGGGTGCAGTAGTTAGGATTGTGCGTTTCCAAGAAGCTCCAGGTCCACCACCAACCACAGCTGGAGCGGGGCTCCTGTTCACAACCCCACCACCCGGCGTCAGCACTGGGGGAGGAACAAGCTCCCGGGCGCTGCCTGTGAACTGCCCTCGGCGAGCGCTTCGGCTGACCCGCGGTTTTCAGCTCAGCCAGGACCTCCTAACCCTCTGCTGGCGACCTCCTAACCCTCAGCACCGGCACACCTCTCCCAGCCCACGCGCCCCAGGCACGGCTCCTCAGGGCTGCCCCACGCCCAATTCCGAACACCCCCCCGCGCCCCCTGACTAGCCCAGTCACGTTGAGGATGACACCCTACTTTCTGTAAAAGTATTTTAAAATACTTTCTATAAAAGAACCGAGAAATGCCATAATACTAACCCCAAAAATGGGCAATGCAAAAAGATTTTCAATACTGCGATAACAATGTTACGCAAAATGCACAAATATTCAGGAGAGGCCTATTTTCATTCACACCTTAATTGCAGGACAAGAAATACATTCATACTTTAGAAACCACACACTCCTTCCCGTCCGAAACTCAGACCACTGAACATCTTTCTAAATTTCACAGATCCCAGGTTATAATATCCAGAGCTAAAAATAGCAAATGGCTATTCTCATTCTTTCTAAGGGAAATACCCTTTCAAATCCTTCAAAGTCATCCACAATTAAAAAGGGGGAAAAAATCTGTCTCCTTCAGTTAAGACTTCATCTCTACTTCAAACAATGCTCATTTTCTTCTTTTCTGAAACCTACTCCTGAAATTTTCTTGCCTTTTAGTAATAAAGAAAAACAAATAAAGAAAAGCAGAGTAGGGGGAGGTCTTTGCTCCTTCCTGTCCTTTTGCGAAAAGGTGTAACCATCAACGACCAGGAAACTCAGAACTAACAGTCACTATAAGTCTCATGAATAAATTCAATTAAAACAAAAGCTTAACCCCTCACAGACAATCTGGGTGGCAGGAACTGGACTCGAACTGCACCAGAGGGGACAGTAACCTCAGAAATGTGTAAAGCCAGAAAGGACGCCTTAATTCTCTTAGCCAGGCTAGAAGGAAGGGTTTACACATAGATTCAAGCGAGAAAACAGCACCAGCTTTGCACAGAACTGAAGCGCTAGAGGCCTCAGAAAGCATGCGTGCCAACCCTCCTCCTGCGTGGTTGAAACAGATGCCCAAAGACGACTGAAGACAAACACCGGGTCTGCCAACCTAATCAAGAACTTCTAGAAGACACTTCAGTTAAATTGCAGATAAGAAACAATCGGGCAGGCTGCTGGCATAAATAAAGGCCAGGTTCAACAGAACAAAAGACAAACGTGAAAATGAAAGGCAAGTTTTTACCATAAGAGGAGAGAGCCTGCTCTCTAAGACACGCTCTCCTGCAGCCTCCCGAACAGAGACTGAGGAGACCCAGCGCACCACATCTGGACTGGGCACCTCCAATACACACGCCAGCTTCCTACGTGGCGCTCACTCTTCTCTTTTGTTTCAATGGTGTATATAGTTTGAGTCCTCAGTTTGGCTGGAGGGTCTGAGAGCGCAGAGGCTGGTGCGGTGCCGCGTAGCGTATCAGAGACACCTAGTGAGTTAGCGTATGATCTGAAAAGCTTCCCTATATTCCATCTCTTATTTTCATTCGAAACTATGCTTGACGGGAAATTCTGACTATATACTTCCTGGTTCCTTTCTCCAAGTCGAAAGCTCTGCTGGAGGGTGTATGTGTATATTTGCCAAACAGGCCACTGCTCGGGAGCACTGACCCGGGAGCACAAGCAGGGAGTCTGAATGAGTAAGGAAAGCAGGGGATGAAAGGTAACATTAGCGGAAAGAATGGAATGTTGCTTATTTGGCCTCCCTACAACTTCCAGGGTACCTATACACATGATGGATTTAGTGAAACAAGATAACAGGGGCCCCTCCTATGGAAGTTTAATCAATGTCCCCCAAAATGGAGTTGAGGTCCATGGGGACCATACACAGGGAGGGTGCTGACCCCATGGGAAATATGTAGTCTATTTCAGATAACCTTTAGATAAAACATCCCACTGAAAAAAGATATAAAATTCAACAGTGAAATGTTAAAGGAAGTAACTGAATTTAAACCACAGAAAACAGGAAAAGATTAGCAAACAATACAGAAAGAGACCCACTGACTCACAATCTGAAAACTGTTTCTTAGAAGGCCACAGAAAGTGAAAAGGTTTTAGAAAATCAGCAACAAAAAGCTTAACTGGTCCGATGAGTCAAAATTGGGTTGTTTTTAAACTAAAAAAAAATTGACTTTTACATTTTCCCAAAGTATAGAAAGCATAAAAATGTAGAAAGCGTATAAAGCTCTGCCATCAGTGCGGCTGAGAGGCCGGTTCGTCGCGTGAGGGACGCACTCGATGCTTCTGTGGCCACACGCAAGAGCTGCCTTTGGACTCCTTTCATCTTAAAGCAGTCCAGCAGGAGCTACTATTACCCTCATTATTCCGAGGCAGACACTGAGCTGAGCAGTGATGTTAAGTATCTTGTCCAGCCTTCTACGCCTTCCAGCGGCAAAGCCGGGATAAGAACAATCCTCCCAGTTGTTAGATCAATTAAGAATACAAACACTTGACCCCACCCCCAGAAGACGGGATTCTTACATCACCTCAGAAAAACTTGGTCTGACATAAAGGAAAGAACAACAAAGTTCCCTCCAAAACCTTGCTAAGTCCAGAACAAAAAAACAATAAAAACCACATTGTCCTCTCTCATCAGCCGTCACCTGCCCTTTTTTTTCACCTCCCCTTCAGAAAAGAGTAGAGGTACCCTCAAATACCCTCACCCCACTTGTGAGCGCTAGGCCTTTCCAATTCGAGGTGACACCACTTACTTGAGACACCACTTACTTGAGACAGCTTTAGTGTGAACCAAGAGAACTGTAGTGGGACAGCACCAGATTGGTGGAACCTTAAAAAACAGGCATCGTGGCAGTCCAGGTCACTGCCATTGTACAGACAGGAGACCGGTGTGGGGTGAGGGACAGAGGCCTGAGAAGGAGAGAGCACGTTTCATTTTATTCCTCTGGTGATGCTGTTCTGGCATGGTCTCCTTTCCACCAGTGCCTCTTAAGAAAATTGAGAATTTGGGTCTTTAGAATTTTATCAAACATAATTAGAAGTCAGGTGGAGAGTTGAGAGAGCAAAACCGGCAGAGAAATGCGAGAGGGACCCAGACGCACCTGCGCGGCGTCATCCCGGCGAGGCTTCCTGCTCAGGCCCGACAGGCTCTCGGCCCGCATGAGGTACTCGGCTGTTCTCCTCTTGACGGCTTCTCGCCGCGTGGGGCTCGACTCTCCTAAGAGGAAAGGACAAAGTCTGGACACGTGAAAACAAACTTTCTTTGACCCCCAAAACCTCCTTATGCCCAGTTCACCACTTGTTCCCATTTCCTGAAGAGATACTCAAGACGGGAACGGGCGCCAGCGTGGTTCACGTCGGTGACGTCCGGCGCTTACCCCCAGGAATCTCACTTACCCAAACTCTGAAATTCTCATTTAAATATGAATAGAAACTGGCTGTCTTGCATTTATATCTTAATAATTAGGAGCGTATAGCCCTGGTGCACACTGACAAATATCTATCATGCAGGAGGAGCCCCACTGTAAGAAACAGCGCGGAAAGCTCTGGAGACAGAAGGCCGGCGAGGGCACAGTCCGGTATCCAGCCACCAAAAGACCGCAGCCCCCCTTTACAAAGGGCTGGGACGTGGCGGTGACGGGCGGGCAAGGCACCACCCACTGGAGAGGCAAGTGAGGCTCACTCACTCAGATTCACCCTCATGGTTTTTCTCATTCACAAACCAGCACCCACATTACAACCGAAAGCAAGAACATGCTCGAAAGCCAAGAAATAGACAATCTCGTGCATGTGCACAAATCACGCGGCCTGTCTGCTGCCCAGCTCCCCCGGCGTTCGCCGTGGCCTCCAAGAACTCTGCCCACGCTGCTGGCTGAAGTCAAAGGCTCGGAGGCCTCTGAGCTCCGCGGTGGCTCAGGCCCTTCCACGGACAAGCCCTGCGCTGTGCACGCCCCCAGGTGCTCCAGGGCCCGGCCCCTTCTGAGTGGCAAGCGCCTTGGCACAGCGCGGAAGGCACCCCGGGCCACACCCCACCAGCCCTGGGCTCTGACTGGGCCGCTCACGGCACGTGGCCCACAGGCCCGCTCCACCTGCCGGACAGCCTCCTCGCCCGAGGATGGAATCACACTCTCGGGGGCCCCTCACGGTCCTGCTACACGGCAGCATCACCCGCCTGCCGAGCTGACGCGAGAGAGCCGCAGCCAAGCCGCCGTCCTCGGCCGAGGACCACAGGCAACCGCTGAGGCCCGGCTCCCGGCGTCACGTCTCCTCCGCCTCCACCCACCGCGGGCGCCCGCCTCGGAGCGCGCTGAACCCAAGCGGCTCGTCGGCTCGGCTCTCGGGGGGCCCGCCTGTCACAACAGGGTCATCGCAGGGGCCCTCCCTCCTGGCCACCACGGAGGAGGGCCGACCGGCCCAAACCCAGCCCCTCAGGCTTCGCTGCTGCTGAAGCCGGCACGGGAGGGGGTGGGGGGCCCACCGCAGCCTTAGCCTCTGCCAATGCCTAAAACCCAACCGGAGAAAAGGGGCCCCCAGAGAGAAGCAGGGAAGACAGACAAAAAAGAAATGCTCGGGTGGCAGGGGTCCCTGACTGCAGCGGAAGCCACGTGCCCGCCAGCCGGAGCCTGAGGTCGTCCAGATGTGAATGTGCCCGAACAGACCCGGCCACAGGCCTCACAGAAAAATTCCAACAAAGCGGGGGTGCAATGTGGCTGCCTAACTTGCCCGCACAGCTTCAGCACTCCTATTCCATGCCTGCGCCCCTTTGCTGGGAGAGACGGAGGAGCCCACCTGCTGACTGAGGAACTTGCATTTAACACGCCAGCACCTCGGATTTATAAGCATCCCTGAGCTTCCTGTCCTTAACTGACTTCATTTCTAAACCCAAGGTTTTTGTTCTTACTCTATCTGGATGAAATCTGTGAAAACATATTTTGACGACAAAATGTGCCCCATAAATAAGAAACATTCGCTATTCTACACCCCACCAGCCCTGCAGTAGTTACCCTAACGGCGTTTCCCGTTATCACACCCACCTCAGGTATTTGCCTTGCAAACCCGAATTGAAATCCTCATCAACAATTTTTTGATTCAGCGTCGTAGGCCTCAACTCTTAGTAAAAACTGGGATAATTTAATTTTCAATTCAGTGTGATTAAATAAGTTTCACTAAAACTTCAAAATTTGTTCCATTCTAACAAATGAATTTGCCTCCCAAAATAATCTGAAATTCAAAACCGCCAAGATCATGAAACAGCTAATTACAGCTGGAGTTAAAATTCTATTTTGTAAACAAATCACTGTTTTTTAAACTTTCGGTATGCCTGCCCCTTTCCAGTCTCCATAGTAACAGAGCAACAAAAACCGGAAGCCAGTGTGGAAATGGACTCCAGCTGGTGATAGTGGTTCCGCTTCCATGGAAACAACAATGAAGTGATGGACATTCTGGAAGTCTTTTTAAATGTAACCTTAAATATACCTTAAATATACGGCCCCTTCCTTATCAGCCCCTTAAAGGTAGGTCACAGCCACGGCTGGTCAATAACAGCAACCAAGGCTGAAAACCAGCCCTGCAGATTTTTGCTGCTGGACACTTACTGAGATGTGTGAGTACTAAAAAAGAAATCATCTACAGGCTTCTGGAATATTCTAACTGATCAAATTATTGATAAAGACTTTAGATTTTTTTAATCAATTATAATCTGTTTAATCAATTCTACCCTTCTTAACTTCTCCATCTTGACTAAAAGCATAAACTCTGTCCATAATGGTTCTTTTTCAAGGAGACCTAGGTTGTAGGAATTCAATCTGGAAGGCCCTCCCAGGTCACGTAGCTAGGTAACAGACCAGGCTTACGCTCCGTAGTTTTTCAAAATAAACACACGCTACATTCTACGGATAATACCTTCGGTCAGCTTCTCCACCTTTCTGTTAATCGTTCAGAGGGAGTAAGAATCTCCACTGGGCTCTGGGACTCAAAAGAGAAAAACAGCTCCAATCATTTACAAACCATTACATCAAAATATCCTGGCACACCTTTAGGGCCAACATCATTTTTTATGGCAACATCTGTAATGTCAACCTGCATCCCACCAAGTCATAAAGAGGCCCGCGTCTGCCACAGGGCTCAGGGCCCCAGCGTGGCCTCAGTCCCGGCAGTCGCTACAGACAGCACCCTCGTGACGCTAACTCACCCGACAGGCCGAAAGCACATCACCCTTCACGCTCTGTTGTATGTACAAGACTTACAGCACCTTCCTTTTACACGGAGGAAGGTAAGGCTCGGGCATGTGAAATGACTTTCTCAATTACAAAGTTAATAGGAGAACCCAAAAACACACCAGGTCTGTGCTATTTTAAGAAGAGTGAAGGGCAACTTCTGAATCATGGGTGGCCCGCAGACAATTCAACTGCAGGAAGTGGAGCCTTCCAGGGCCTCCCTGGTGGCGCAGGGGTTAAGTCTCAGCCTACGAATCTGTCCGCAGCCACTGCAGCACGAGTTCAATCCCCGGCCAGGGAGCTCCCCACAGGGCGCAGCAGACCTCTCCTGTCTCCCCATTGCTCCCCTCAACAGTGTTATTTCTGTCAATCTACCTGTTCTGCTCCCCACTCTGTCTCTGTTGAATCCTTGCACCTCTGGCCTGCACCCCAGCTCTTGTATGCATAAATAAATAAATCTTTACCAAAAAAGGAAAGAAAGTGGAACCTTCCAAACTCCACCTCAAGTGGGGGGAAGTGATGGGGAAAAGGGGTCGTGGGGTAGGCCAGAGAGCTCTCAGGCTCCCCCCCTCCTTGGGGATGGGCCTCTGCAGGCCTATGTGCTGCGTGACAGAGCAGCAAAGCCTGGGGACACGGCTTAGAGTAGCTGTTAGAGTGCACACGAGCAGCAGGAGAGAGGGAGAGGGAAGCAGCAGCAGCACAGAGAGGGCAGCAGCAAGAGCGCGCTGCAGGAAAGGCCCCAGAGAAGTTGCAGGAAGGGCCCCAGAGAAGCTGAAGATTTGCTGGGGGCCAGGGGACCCCGAAGCCTCCTGGCCCCCTGGCCACGAGCAGATGGCACCCAGTGGCCCCCGGTCCTGCCACCTTGTATATAGTGGCCAGAGTTTAAGAGTTTAAATAATGAAAGGCCATAAAAAGCCACCAAGGGCTCCAGGACTCGTTTATACCCGTCCGCTCACCATCAAGAACCTGCCTAGTGCCATTTTCCTGCTGGCACAACAGGGGTGGAGTGAGGCTTCCTCAGGCAGTTAAACTGCTAGGTCTTTTTGGCAGGTAAAAATGAAACTGGGGAGGACAGGGGTCCAGTCCTTTCGTGGTCGCCTACTGAAAGCGGGGCGGACGGGGGTACAACCACCCAGGCTCTGAGGCAAGAGCCACCAAAAAGCCCCAAAAGGCCAAAACCAACCAAGGCCAGCGCCTGCTGAGAGGGTGGGGCACTGTCTGGGGGGCTCACCCGCGCACACAATTGCAGGGACTTAAGGCTGCAGGAGCAACAACAGCAAACATGGGGTTTGTTTTACAAACGGGGGAAACAGCGCTCACTGCAGCCTCAGGTGGCGGCCGCCTCCCCCGGAACGCACCGGGGATGGCAGCTCTTTATGAGGTATCAGGTTGTACCAATAAAGAGCTCTTTGGGACACCAGGCCCAGGGCCGCTGGGGCTCCTTTCAGGCACGTCAGAGGCAGGACCGAGGCCCAGTCCCCGCAGAGTCCTTCGGCTTCTCTTCCTGCTCGGCGGGCGGCTGCTGGACGCTTCGCTTCTTCTCTCTCCCTCGGAGGC
Source organism: Scalopus aquaticus (assembly GCA_004024925.1). Taxonomy (NCBI): domain Eukaryota; kingdom Metazoa; phylum Chordata; class Mammalia; order Eulipotyphla; family Talpidae; genus Scalopus; species Scalopus aquaticus. The sequence goes on along the minus strand of PVIJ01004373.1, from coordinate 27,814 downwards.
CAGGAGCGGACTTCTCTCTCCTCTCTTCAGAGTCTGGAACCGTCATCTTTCTTCTCCTGCGGGCTGGTGTCATCGTCATCTTCTCCTGTTCTTCTCTTCAGGAGGCTCCTTCTCTCTCTCGGTCTGGCTTCCTCTCATTTTTCCTTTTCCTTCATTTTTCCCCCTTCAGTCCCTCCGATCCTGGCTTATATCCTCTCCCAGAGGACCATCCACAAGTCTGATTGGACCATTTTTCAATCCTGGAGCTGATTGGACCCACCCATCAGCTCCGAGCACCTGATTGGTCCGTTCAAAACAGCAGTTACTGGGCAGGAGCAACTGCCACAACTGACTTACGGTGGAGCAGCGGGGTGAGAGGCACCACCGCTCCTGCCGGCTCCCACTGCTAAGGCAGCTCGGTTCCGGCAACAAAGCCACTGGGCTTCTGGCAGTGCAGGGGCTGGGCTTTGGCAGGTGAACCTCTGATGAGGAGGGCGTCTGTGGAGGAGCCACCAGCCTGCCGCAAGGGGCTCTCCTCCGTGGGAGGTGTGGCGTGGGACAGACCGCATCTGGGCACACACCGGTCTGTGAATACTTCCTCCCTCCCTCCCGGGGGAAATCAATCCAGCTGTTGTTGCTTCTCCCCACGTGTCTGCTTTTGGGTCACGGTCTACAGTCTTGAGCAAACAGGTGCGGGTCACACCCCCAGGTCTACCCAGTCTCAACACCACACTTCAGGGGACTTGCAATTCTGCCACGCTACCTTCCAATATAAATAAAACTAGAACTGGATTTGAATTGAATTATTTTATTGTTACTGAGCACACACACACACAAACACCACAGAGAACAGGAAAGTGACGCCTCACGCTTGCGGTCAGGCCTGCCCGGTTTTCATTCAGGTTTGTCATTGGAAAGAACATCCAAGTCAAAATAAAACATCCAAAATATACATCCAAAATAAAAATGGGTTGAGGCAGGGCCCCCTGACCACAAAGTGGAGGAGAACCAGGGAGCAGGAGCGGACAAAGGCGGCAGACACACACGGCCAAGAGAGCAGGGCAAGAACAGCCCTCCTGAGAGTCCGGCTCTCCGGCCCCCTGTCGCCCATGAGTGTGTTTGGAAAACAAACGCCTTCACTCGTTCACCTATTATAGAAACAAGGCAAGGGCCTCCCCGGTGGCACAGGGGTTAAGTCTCAGCACTATGGAGCTGTCAGCAGCCACTGCAGCACGAGTTCAATCCCCAGCCGGGGAGATTCCCGCAGGGTGCAGCAGACCTCTCCTGTCTCCCGGGTGTTCCCCTCAGCAGTGTACTTCAGTGGATCGGCCTGTTCTGCTCCCCGCTCTGTCTCTGGTGAACCCTCTCACAGCTCATAGAACTAACAGAAATCAGTTTCAAAACCCAGAATAAGGTCTAGTTCCTCCAATTCTGTTGTTCTGCCCCCAGCCATCAAAAAGACTCGATAATGTCTCGTCTCTGACTCACAAAAGCGAGTGAGGAGGGAGGGAACCTGGCCACGCTCAACACCATAAAATTCCAGAATTTTATGGGAAACTTTAAGGGATTTTTAAGAGTATTCCGACAAGACTTGATTTTCGCCATTTACACAGATTGTAACCCCTGCATGGCTCCCGTGTTGCCTTTCGCGTTCGCGCCTCTGGTCCCCGGCCCCGGAGAGCTCTGCGCCTCAGGCTTGCGGTCAGGCCTGCCCGTTTTCATTCAGGTTTGTCATTGGAAAGAACATCCAAGTCAGCCTGGGTTTGCTGGGAATAGTGTGTGATGGTTTTTGTTTTTTTACAATTTTAGTTACATAAAAGAAATACTCCTGCTTCCAATGGCCTTGGTGGTTACAGGTTTGTTTTTTTTTTCCTTAAGTGTTGATTTATTATATTTAATGGCTCTTTGTTCTTTTCAGGTATAACCTACCATTTCTGACTTACGCTAAGTGTTCTGACAACAAAAGGCAACCTTGAGAAGAACAGTAATCTATGGTTCTGCATGTTACCACAACACTGGTGCCCTCAGCCCTTCCCGGTTCAACACAAACCCAGTCAGGGAATCTGCTTCCTATCTGCATTAACCAGCCCCCTACTTATGTTGGTTTTCTGCGTGTGGTATTTTTTTCAAAACCTAGTGTTACGTGACCCCTAGAAGTTCAAAGAATCACCAAAGAACAGTAAAAGCAAAAATCGTTAACATCCAGGCCCAGGTGCCTCAGTTACGACTCTCGCAATGTTGCTTAGCAGTTTCACACCGATGGCACTAAAAATACACATCATTAGATCATGAAGTGTTAAAAGCCTACAGAGAGCCTTCGCTTAGATCCAACAATTTCTTTATGCTCCCTAACCTATTTTTCTAGTCTTGCCATTTAAAAGGGAGTGCCCAAAAGATCCCTTCAAAATAATGACCATCTCCCAGTGACAATAAGCAATTATCAAAAAAAAAAAATAAAAGCAAATCATCACCATCACCCAAAAGAGGCCTTTTTGTCCCCTACATTCTAAACAAATGGTATAGAAGAGAGTAAAAGAATGCGAAGGGTTGGAGATAAATTAAAGGAAAAGGGGATAAAGAATTAAAATCAAAGAACTAAAATTTTGCCTTACAGGGTAGAACAGAGACAGGAAAACTGTGCAAGTGAAACTCCACAAAAACCCCTCCTTTTTTTCTACCTCTTGGTAAAGATGGGGAGTCCCCTTCCATCCACACCCCAAAGCTTCTGCTCATTCTGTCACCGGCTATAAGAAACATCTCAAGAGAAGTAGCAAACCCACACAAGACTCTCAAGTCCAACCATTGTCTCTTGATGTCAAACTGGTTCAGCGGTTCTTCCTTTGACATGCAAGGGGATGGGATCGAGGGAATTATCGATTATGGGGCGTAGATTCTTCCTAACCTAAAGCTCTGCTGAGCCCTTTACTGCATCCCCAACTAAAAACTCCACTGCGGTGCTCACCGGACTGAGACGCACTCACCCCACCTTTCTTCAGACTGACTGACCGAAGATGCCTATCGCCACATCTAACCCGAAGACCGTGTCACGCTGAAGAAAACTCTCCCCAGAGACGGGCACTCCGTGAGTCACCAGAGTGGACACACTTACCTCCCGGCCACCCCCAGAAGCGAGGCGCCCGACAGTGCCAGGCCGGCTCAGCGTTCAGCTCTCCGGGACCCAGCGCAGAGCAGGCCCCCGGCAAGCTGCTAGACAAATGAACAACTTCACACCAGTGTCGTGGTCTGATGACACCTTCAATCAAAGGGCGCCATTTCCCTTTCTCTAGTCTCAATGAGTTACCTGAAGTGTCAAAACCCCGGGCAGCTGCTACCGTCCGCATGGGCGCGGCCCAAGAAAGGCAACTGAAGAACATGTCAAGAAGGGGCATGGCTGGGCTAAAAAGAATCCATGTTTTGATTTAATTTCATGAAAAGTTGTCATAACAGGAGGGAAGTATAGCACCGATGTTCTAATCATAAATCATTATGGAAAACAGAATGAAGTCTACCAACGTTTTAGCAGCTTTTATCATGTTTTCTGCCATCGTAAAAGCCTGGCAGCACGACGCTCTGGCTTTTCTGCACGTTCCGACCATGAAAGGCAAAAGAGAACACTCCTGGGACAAAGCAAATTTTCCTTTTCTACATTTCCTGAGAGAGTGTAAACTGAACTTCTGTGCCATATAGATAAGACTCAGCTTGATTTTTTTTTAAAGATTTATTTATTTATGCATACAAGCTGGGGAACAGACCAGAGGCGTGGGGTGGCGAGAGGGTTCACCAGAGACAGAGCGGGGAGCAAAACAGGCAGATCGACAGAAACACACTGCTGAGGGGAGCAGCGGGGAGACAGGAGAGGTCTGCACACCATGTGAGAATCTCCCCGGCCGGGCATCGAACTCGCATCGCTGATGCCAACAGCTCCACAGCGCAGTGCTTGACCGCTGCGCCACCAGGGAGGCCCCTCAGCTTGATTAAGATTAAACTTAAGGGCCTCCCTGGGGGCGCAGGGGTTAAGCATCAGCACTATGAAGCTGTCCACAGCCACTGCAGCAAGAGTTTGATCCCCGGCCGGGGAGCTTCCCACAGGGCGCAGCAGACCTCTCCTGTCTCCCCGCTGCTCCCCTCAGCAGTGGATTTCAGTGGAGCCGCCTGTTCTGCTCTCCACTGTCTCTGGGGAGTCCGCTCACCCCCTGCATCTCTGCCCTACACTCCAACTCTTGTATGCAAAAACAAATAAATCTTTTTTTTAAAAAAAAAGGTAAACGTCAGCTTTACATTACATGAAACATGTAACTCCAGTAATTACCAAATGGTGTTAACTCTTCTCAAGGCGCCCTGTGGCCGCTGGCTCTGAGACAGCAGTTTTCCGTTTAGAGTTTGTTCAGGTTTCTGGTTCAGTCTAAAATACTCGGAATCTACATTTCTTCTGAACAGAATCAAGGTTTTGCAGTAGTGATGGGGATTAAAGAAACTCTCTCATTTTAATGTTTGTAAACTGTGTTGCTAAAGCTATAAAAACGTGGTGAAACTGGTAACAGCGACCGTCTAATAAAAATCCTTCGAGAAGCCTCATGTCTCTGCTTCCACGGCAGAGCAGCTGTGCCTCACACAGCCTCACATGAATGAAAATATTTAGATGAGAAACCACCCACTTAGTTTATTTTCCATATGACTTTCCTGTAATTATTTTGTAAACTGTTCACACAACAATACATAAAAACATCTGCAAAAACAGGTAATTAATGTGTCAAGCCAAACTAATGCATTTTTTATGATGTCCATGCTTCGTCAACTGTAATTATAACTCTTTTTTAAGCAAATGATGATGTGTTTGTTGTGATGTGCAAGTGGTTATTTTAGATGCTCTGTTTACTGTTCATACAATCTGAATATAAAACTCCACAGCTACTTTACCCCGCATCAGTGCTTTACCTAGCTTTCTGCAGAAGCAGGAAAGTGATTCTCTTTCCCAATTTGAATGTTGAGATTGGCAAGGTTCACCATCGCAACTAATGTACAATATCCATTCCTTCTAGAACTACCCCACACACACACACACACACACACACACTCACAAATGAAGGACCAAATCCACCCAAAAAAACAGATTCATATTCCATTTATCCTGCTTGAGTTCTAACCACACAGATTATTGCACAATAAATATTGCAAATAATTGTTCTTAGACAAACGTTCCTGAAGACCCAAAATAGGCAATCTCTAAAGTTCTGTTTTCAGAGCTAACAAAATCTAATATTAAAAAGTCCAACCATATACTATTTTTTAAGAGCCCCTTCTCTTTTTAAAACAGACAGTTTTTAGAGCATCAATGGTGGTTACCTGTAGTATAGAAAAATCTTGGGAATAAAGGGCTTCAAGAAAACAAAGTTTCCTATTTGTATATTTTCATGCCCAATTATTTTAGAAACAGCAGAGCGTTAGCCCTTTCAGGCCCAAGCATGTGTAAGTCTTTTGACACAAAGACTTTTAAACTGAGCTACCGCACCCTGCCCCCAGGAGAGCTCCTGAGAGCAGCGACAGGTGCCTGACCGGCTACCAGGTAGTATCTCAGGAGTCACTGCCTTGCCCCCCAAAAGACCAGGAGGGGAGTGTCACGCAGCAACCAGCCAAAAGTTTCCCAGCTGCCAATATCGAGTTTGAGGTCACACACTTACTGCGGACAGTTTGGGGCTGGGCTTGATGGAAACACAGCAGAGCCCTAGTGCCAAGGGTGCTGCAGCAGGAAACACATGGCCAGAGGGACCAAGACAGCCCAGGGGACAGACGACGGCGCATTTATTAAAGCCAGAAATCTGCCTCGGCTCAGTCAGCCACAGTCTCCGGCGGAGCCCTACTGCCTACACGGCTGCAAGTGCTACTTCCACAGCAACAAGTGACAGACCGCCAAGCCTTCCACTGCCAACCCTAAGTGTGTACGAAGAGAATTGAGGTGCAGACTGGAAGCATTTTACACCAACCTGACATCCTCAGGAACACCCTACGGACCCCCGGCTGTTCACTACACTTTCTTTGGGATCAACTCACTTATCGCCTCCTCCAGAAGCCTTTAGGAAAGGCCCTGAGCTTCGTGCCGGCTAGCTGTCCATTTATGTGGATCTAAAGGATTACGCTCTCTTAAAAACATCTGTAAAGAATATCTGAGGGGCCTTCCTGGTGGCCCAATGGGCTAATTCTTAGCACTGTGAAGCTATTGGCAGCCACGGCAGCCTGAGTTCAATCCCCGGCCAGGGAGCTTCCCACAGGGCGCAGCAGACCTCTCCTGTCTCCCCGCTGCTCCCCTCAGCAGTGGATTTCAGTAGATCCGCCTGTTCTGCTCCCCACTCTCTCTCTGGTGCATCCTCTCACCTCCCCCCACCCCCCGCACTTATGGCCTACACCCCAGCTTGTATGCGCAAATAAATAAATCCTAAAAAATAAAAAGAATATCCGAGCAGCCGAGGCACTGAGCACTATGCTAGGAAACACAATCAAAGAGAAAACGTGTTGTCTTTGAGGACATTTCAAGTAAATAAGGAGATATTCAGTCAATAAGTAATTGCACAAAATCACTTCATTGTAAACATGGTGAGTACTTATAGCAAAACAAGGACATTGCCACGAAGGTCAGGCATCTACTCTAGTCTGAATAAAGTGGGCTTCCTTCGAGAAAGGCCACGCAAAGTTGAGGCCGGATGAGCAAGGAGACGGCAGCTGAGAAGGCCTGCGGGCGCCCGCAGACAACGCCGCCCGCCGAAAGCGTCACGTGGGGCCGCGGAGCCGGGGCAGCGAGTGAAGGCCGCTGCGGCTAAAGAAAAGTGGGTGAAGAGGAGCAGCTCGAGACGAGCCCGGACAGGAAGCGAGAGCCAGAGCACAGGCAGCCCGCAGTCGGCAGGATGCGGAGATTTCACCCTGAACACAATGCAAGAAAGTGACATAATAGACTCCACGTTCCAAAGACCACCCCGGCCACTGGTAGAGAAACAAGGGGCTTGAATCAAGCAAGAGCTGAGCAGAAAAGTCAACTATAAAGTTTTATAAAATGGCAGAAAGTGGGCCTTCCAAAACGCCAGGGTGAAGGGCCAATGAAACCTCTGTAGACAAAACTGATCGAAAGCATCAAAGCCACAGACTCCTGGGAAGTAACGAGGGCCGGCCAACAGACTGAAAGACATGTAAGAAAAGGCACTGGGCCGCAGCAGAGACGCCAAGACGTGTGGTGACCCAAGAGACCCACTCCCACGGTGCCTGGCACGGCAGCGCCAGAGCAGGCGAAGGGTGGACGGCCTCCCCGCGGCCGGAGGCGCCGGGCTGTTTGGCCTCACGCAGCGGCTCCACGCTCCTGAGACCTCGGCGGTCCAGACCGAGGGCCAGCCTGGTGCCAAGCGGGGTCTGAGCGCCAAGCCGGCCGGTGTGGGGAGCGCCCGCCTACCCCTGGGCACCGTGCAAGCCCCACACGTACACAGCAGAGACCTCAGAGGGCTCCGGCCGCCTCCTCCGCCCAGGGAAGGGAGGTCCTGGATGTGCACAAAGCAAACCCCAGCGTGGGAGTGAACTGGCCCGCAAGCCCGGGCCCGCTCACAGACCCGCTCGGCGAGGGCCGCGGCCAGTCCGGCCACCGCTGCACTCCCGACCACAGAACAAAAATCAGGCCCCGCCACCAGCAGCCCCGGAAAACGGGGCGGGAGCAGGGACAGAATCTAGACATCTAGAGTTGCTATGTTAGCTAAAAAGTGAGTTTTTAAACATGAAACATGCACGCAAACAGTAAGTGTGTGGTCTGCAGAAAACCACGCAGCCGATGACACCTGTCACTCTCTGGAGAGCGCGCGCGCGGCTCGGGAGACAAACACCGCAAGACGGCTGGCAGAAATGTGGCCAAAGAGCTCAGAGAAACATGTCTGAGGAATTCAAGTGCAAAGACAATGAATAATCAAACACAGCCTCACAATAAAAACAAAAGCAGTGGGAAAAGGAAAGCACCGAAAAGAAACTGCAGAGTTCGGACGGGCTCGGCCGCGCACTAAGCTGACGGGAAAGACCAGCAAGGTAGGCGGCGGCAGCGATGTCACCAGCCTGCACTGACGCAGTAAAGGAGGCGCCAGGCTCAAGCGCCTGCAGGAAGCGTCACACACGGACACACAGCTCAAAAAATGGGGGTGGGGGGGTCTGGACGGAAGACAATGTGAAGAGATGGGTGGAAGCTCCCCAAATTTGATGACAAAGTATTATATAAGAGATAGTCAAATGCACAATTACAGCCAAATATAAGATGCAAATCTGCATCCCAGAACATCAGAGTAGATCAATGTAAGAAAGTCAACGTAACACCGTGGAGGGGTGAAACACGCTGGGTTTCCAAGTTTTGAGTGACTCTTACTAGAGGAATAAGTGCACGGTCCACGCCACTTCTCTCTAAGTAAACGTGAGCTTATCACTTGTTATTACTGTCATCACTGTTCTGCATCTCTGATGCACGGAGACCACTGAGGGCTGGACGCGCCAGGGACCCCGCCCTGCTGACCTCAGCGGCCCAGAGGAAACCAGACGCGGGGAACCCCACTCCCTCCGTGGAAGGGGGCGCCAGCAGGAGGCTCAGGAAGGCTGTTCCCTCGGCCCACTGGGTCAGCTGGAGAAATAGTTCAGATATATCTGGAAAGCACAGTCTAGCACACAGCGACCCGGGGACGGGGTGAACGACACAAAACAGCTCGGTGTGCCGTTTGCTGAGGCAAAAATGGCAGAGACCACCTGCAGCTCTCAGCTGAGGAAGCAACATCAGAAATCATCTCACTCACCAAAAATATCAACAAGACTGTTAAAGAAAAATCAGACACCAGCAACATCAGTCATTACGAGACTTGATGGATGCAGGAGACTTCAATATAAACGAAGAGGGGAGACCTCAGAGACCTCATCTGGGCCACCACTCGATTTATGTTTTTACCAAAAAAAATATTTTCTATTCACTACCACCACATGGCGCATGTATCAGATAACAGCAAAGGTGCATCGAGCCGCCCACTGGCCGGACAGTTGAAAGAGCGTGAATTGAATGCGCGGAAGGAAGGATACCGAAAATGCAGCCTTCCACTTTCTGACACGAAAGACTTGTTGCTGCTTCCTTTTGAAAAGTCTAATTAGGAGGAAGCCGTGTGAGGAGGAGCTTGGCATGGTGGAAAGACGACAAAATTTGAGCTCAGAAAGACCTAGATCTAGATCCTGGGGAAACTCTGGTCTGGATCCTTGAGCAAGTAGGTCTTGGTTTTCTCCACCTGTGAAACGGGGTCACAGTGCCCACCTTTCGAGCACAGCGCAGCAAGTCCTGACACTTGGAACAGACCAAAGAGAACCAGCTCGCACACCAGCTCTGATGCGTAGCGCGGCCCACGGACGGTGCTGCTTGCAGGGCCTGCCATCTGGTTGCGTCCTGTTTCAAGTGATTATTCTTGCCAACTGGGTGCCAAGCTTCTGGACTCATTACATTAAAGATTTGCACCCTCCAAATTCTGGTGTCCTCAGACAAAGCCCAAGATGACCGTCCACAGTCCAGCTTATAGACCCGTTCTGCGGGTTAAAATGCTAAAAACCCTTACACACTGGCAAGTTTGTCACAGACAATAAATTATCGCTATTTAAACATTTCATCAATGCACTCATGCCATCCATTTACCACTGTATATGATCACAATTATTCCAATAAGCCCACGCTGAGCACACAGATTCATCACCATGGTCACCTGCAGTCACACACAAACAGGGCAGGAACGACAGATAGGAGCTGAGACATTCTCTTCAAAAGCGCAAAGGGATGCTTCGGTGTTGGCTTTTGGATTTCCTCTCTTAAATCCATAAAGAACTAGGACTTGGAGGAGGACCCGCACCTTAATTTCCAGAGCCTCTTTCATCTGAGGGAATGCGCAGTGTCCACTTTCAAAGACGTCGAAGTCACCAATCGCGGGTGGCCGCTGAGCTTCACACCTTGCCTCAGCGCTGCAGACCCCCGGGGAAGCACAAAAAACACCAGGCCACCCTCAACAGATCCACGGACTGCCGGGTAAACTCCTTTAGGATCAACAGTTAGTACTGAGAATAACAAAATCCACCACCCGAAAAAAGCCCCTGTATCAAGCGCTCATCTTAGCTCTGAAATGCTTTCCCTGGGTTATCACGCCCAAAGTAATGATTTCACTGCAAAGGATGTCAGCCCAGCCCAAGGTCACAGGCAACAACTGTTACAGCGAGAGCTGATTTACCTGACTGCAGCTATCACGGTCACGGTGAGGCTTTAACAGCGCTTGCCCGGGGAAGCAGCTCTTCGGCTCATAAAAGTCACGTCAAGCTCGCAGACGGGGCCCCAATTTCCGTCCTAATTAAAGAATGCTGTCCCTCACGCTCCACGTCAGAGTCAACAGTGAAAGCTAAAACCTTCTCCTGTGAGAACAGCCGACAGGATGAGGACACCCACTCCCCCCACTTTATTCAACGCAGGACTAGAAGTCAGAGCCCGAGCGATCACACAAGAAATAAAAGTAAAACAGTCTCCATCTGCAGGTAACAGGTTACATATGGAAAACTCTGAAGACACCACAAAAAATGTTAAAATTTTAAAAAGTCATACAATACAAAGTTTATACAAAAAAAAAATCAGCTGTCTGAATACACTAACATTAACAAGTCATCAGAAATGAAATTAATCAAATAATGTTATTTACAAGGATATCAAAAAGAATAAAACACTTCTGAATAAATCAAAAGGCAAGTAAGAAATCCACATACTGAAAATTGTAAGGCATTGATTTAAGTAACTGAAAACAAATGGAAAAATATCCTGTGCTCGTGGAAGACCCAAAACTGCTAAAATGTCCATACAACCCAAATCAACCTACACATTCAAAGCAATCCCTATCAAAATTTCAAGGACATTTAAAAAAGAAAAACTGAAATGTGTATGTAACTACAAGAGACCTCAAATAGCCAAATAACCCTGAGAAAGAACAAAGTTGGAGGCATCACGTTTCCTGACTTCAAACTATATTGCAAAGCTACAATCACTAAAAGAAAAAAGCAATGTCATAAAACCAGACACAGATCTGTAGAACAGAAGAGAACCCAGAAATAAACCCACACAAATACAATCAACAGGACATAGGAGTCAAGGGTGTACACTGGGGTAAGCACGTCTCGTCAATAAATCGTGGTGTGAGGAACTGGGCAGTTACATGCAACGTATTGAAACTGAACCACTGTCTTATTAGATGCAAAAATCAACCCTAAGTGGATTAAAGACTTGAACCTAAGACCTGAAAACATAAAAATCCTACAAGAAAACAGGGCATAAACTCTCTCACATTGGTCTTGGTAATATTTCAGATTTGGAACCAAAAGGAAAAACAGAAAGGCAACAACAAGTGGGACTTTAGCAACCAAAAAGCTTCTGCACAGGAAAGGAGGTCATCTCACGTGAAGAGCCGGCCTAGAGGAATGGGGGAACACATCAGATAGGGCTGACATCCCAAATACACAGAAGACATACACAACTCAATAAAAAAAAAAAATCGAATCAAGAAATGGACATAGGGGGCCTCCTCAGTGACACAGTGGGTTAAAGCACAGCGCTGTGGAGCTGTCGGCAGCGGCAACGCAAGTTCAACACCCAGCCGGGGAGATTCCCACATGGCGCGGCAGACCTCTCCTGCCTCGGCCACTGCTCCCCTCAGCAGTGTATTTCTGTCAATCTGCCTGCTCTGCTCCCCACTCTGTCTCTGGTAAATCCTCTCACCGCCCCACGCCTCTGGCCTGCACCCCAGCTTGTATGCATAAAATAAATAAAATCTTTTTTAAAAAAATGGACAGAGGATCTAAATAGACTTATTTCTAAAGACCACATACAAAATTAAGGGGCAAAGAATATGCACTGGAGCAGGAAAGTCTCTTCAATAAATGTGCTGGGGAAATGGGCCCACCACATGCAGAAAATGAAACTAGATGCTACCTCACACCCCACACAAAACCGACTCAACGTGGATAAAAGACTTGAGTGTAAAATCTGAAACCATGAGATACATGGAAGAAAACACGGGCAAACACTCCACGACACACACTCATCCCAGAAGCAAGGAAAAGATAAAACGCTGGGACTACATGGAACTAAAGAGCTCTGTACAGCAAAAGGGACAGAGCCAAACCAACAGACACCTACCGGCTGGGAGGGAATAACTGCACACCACACAACGGTTACGGGACTGATATCAAAGATCTACAGAGAGCTCACATGACACAACAAAAACAAAGCCAACAACCCTGTCAAAAAATGGGCAGATGGGCTAAAAAAAAAAAAAAAGATACTTCTCCAAAGAGGAAGTGCAAATGGCCAACAGGTATATGAAAAAAATGTTTAATATCACTTATAATCAGGGAAATGCAAATCAAAACCACAGTGAGACACCACCTCACACCAGTGAGAATGGCACGTGTGGGCCTCCCCAGTGGCCTAGGGGTTAAGTCTCAGCGCTATCACCACTATGCACTGAGTTCGAACCCCGGCCTGGGAGCGGAACCACAGGGCGCAGCAGACCTCTCCTGTCTCCCGCTGCTCCCCTCAGCAGTGTGTCTCAGTGGATCCACCTGTTCTGCTCCCCGCTCTGTCTCTGGTGAACCCTCTCACCCCCTGCCCCACGTCTCTGATCTACATCCCAGATCTTCTACACAAAAATAAATAGAACCTTAAAAAAAAAAGAATGGCACATATTTAAAAAACTGGCAACAACAAATGCTGGTGATGATGTGGAGAGAAAGGGACCCTCTTACCTGCGGTGGGAAAGCAAACTGGTCCAGCCACTGTGGAAAGCTGTGGGGAGGAACCTCAGAACACTACAAATGATCCGCCATGTGACCCCGAGATTCCACGCCTGGGAATCTATGCAAGGACACAAAAGCACTAATTCAAAAGGAAACCTGCACTCTTGTGTTTACTGCAGCACTATCTACAATAGTCAAGACATGGAATCAACCCAAATGCCCTAAATCAGATGAGTGGATCGAGAAGACGTGGTCTCTATGCACAGTGGAATACTACTCAGTGGTCAAAAAAGATAAACTCGGGCCATTGGCAGCAACATGGACGGAGCTGGAGGGGATTCGACAAAGCGAAGTAAGTTAGAAGGAAAAAGAAAATTATCAGATGGTTTCACTCATAGATAAATATAAGGAAGCCAAACTAAGGATCAGGAAAAAAACAGACCTTACAGGCAAACCATAAATCTGAAGCATCCAGCATGGGTGGGGCAGGGAGGGGCGCTGAGGAGAGGAGAGAAGAGCGCAAGGAGCTGCGGTGACAGTTCACAGGTGCCGTGGCGGTGGGAGAATTATGGGGACTACTTCTGCGGGGAGAAGGCAAACCCTGTACAAAATGAACAACAATGTAAGAAAATAAAAATAAACAAACTGCAGCATCACACACTCAAAAAGAGTACATACAAATGTCCAAGAGGGCACATAAATAGGCATTCAACACTACTCGTCTGGGAAATGCCACTCAGAACACACCGAGGGCTCACCTCACACATGTCGGTGACTCTCGGCAAAAAGACAACAAATGGGTGGTGGCAAGAATATGGGGAACAGGAAACTGTGGGGAACTGCTGGTGGGAACGGAAATGGTGCATCCGCCATGGAAAACAGTATGGAGAGTTCTCCAAAAATTAAAACTAAAACTATCATCGAGCAACCCTACTTCTGGGCATGTAGTCAAGAGAAATAAAACAGCTCCAAGAGACTTCTCTGCACCCTCGGATTCACTCAGTATACTTTCCACAGCCACGATGTGGGAACAACCCAGGTCACTAACAGACAGGTGGATCAAGAAAACGGAACACGCACACACAAGCCAGCATGTTGTCTAGCTGACATTAATCCACTGTCATGTGTCAGTTATATCTCAATAAAATTGGCAGGAAATTTCTTAAAAAGAACTTCCTAAGGCCTCCAGGCAGCTGACGCAGCAGACCAGAGGCACCATCCTGGCCACCTCAGATATGACACAGTTAAATGCATAACCCAGGAGGCTGGGAGAGAGGTTCTTTTATGGACTGGTTGAAAATCGGGTTTCTGTGAAAACAGTTCCCACAATTTATATGAATAAACATTGATCGCATAATGATAAAAATTACTAATGACTTTTAGGATTTGATGACACATTAACAATAAAAATTAACCAGGACAGGGAGATACATTCCTGGTTTCAGAAATACAGGCAGAGGTTAGATAGGAAACAAGTTTAAGTGGGAGCACTGCTAAGACAGACATCCCGGGGGTTTATATCAAGTTTCAGTGAAAAAGTAACTCACCATCATAATCACGCAGTAACGCAACAATGCGAGTTTCTGTTATTTGCTGATAAGCATCCATAATTCTCATTTTGAAGCAATATTTTTATTTTTCTGGTGCCATCAAGTGGTAACGTTATGAAGTGTTATCAAATTAAAATCAAATAACTTTTGGAACAATAAGACAATGATGTGCTTTATACATGTCAATTCGACATTCTGTGAGGCTTCAACACAAAATTATCTAAAAAGGAAAACATCACAGCCAATTGTTTGTAACAACTCATCACCATTTTAAACTTCCAACCTGGAATGACAACTCAGACCTAGAAGGAAAATGAGTAGTCTGAGACCAGAATCCTCCACGAGAAAGCAAAAAACCCCCACAGAATATGAAACTTGAAAAAAAAAATTGTATAGGAGACTTCAGAACGCATTTCTCTCAATTAATAAACCTTGTCACAGCCCAAATTATAAAACCGTATCAAGACGCCAAAATCAAATGGGAACTGAGTATTAGAATCAGTGACTGAAGCTGTGGTAACAGACTCCGAAGCAAGCCATCACCGACTTCGCGAAGACACACGTATACAACATAAACAAGCAAAATCCAACCCCTTCTTGCTACAAAGCGTGGTAGCTTTGCATTCCCAGGCCCACCAAAATAGTAACAAATGTGAACTCTGAAATCCCAGGTAAAGATGACAAATCAAACATTTATCTATAGTCCCTCTGAAACGCCATTAACATGAGCGTAAAATAATTCCTTTTAAGGCAAAATCCCACCAGGACAGAGCGATTAAGAAGCTGGGAGCTAAGCGGGGCAGGGACTGCTGACTTGGGCACGCCTTTCTCCCCACAATTTCAGGAGCTGATGGCCCTGGGGAGCCACAGAGGAGAGACGAAAAGCTAAAAGGAAGCGTGAGTCCAAACCCAGATGGAGCAGCAGTTAGTCTGCCCCCCAGCACCCCCACAGTCTGCGTCCACCTCACCGCACAGCACTGAAAGCCCCCCCCCCCCGGGGGGGGAGGGAAGGCCGCGGCTTCTGGACCCCAGGACGCCACAGCAATGAATGAGCTGCCATGGGAGACTGGGCTGCCGCAGCGGACACACAAGCCAAGACTGCAGGACAACAGCGAAAAAGATTGTTCTGGAAGGAAAACACTGGAAGAAGCCCCACCGCCCTTCGGTGACTGTCCGGGAAGTCGTGGGAGCGGAGTAAGCATCGCTCTGCTTCTGTAAGGAAAGGGCCGACCAAAGCAAACAGTGACCCTGAAGAAAGGCACGGCCGACCCGGACAGCGGACACTCAGCGGCCGCACCCGCCACGCCCGCCGACGCCCTGCGAACAGCCGAGCCTGCAAAGCCAAGCCCCCTCGGCTCGCGGCCAGGGCCGTCCCCCAGCGGCAGCTCGGGACGGGGAGAGCAAAGGACGACGCTGTTCTGAGACACTCCAGCGGGAGGCCCGCAGACTGCCCGGTTTGTTTGGTTCTGGAGACCTTAAGCCACTGTGACACTGGCCCCGGCTCGCACAACTGAAGGGATCAACCCACGCCGCGGCCGTCATTTCTCACGTTCAGCGTGGTTTCTACACAGGCTTATGGCCAACACGGAGCCGTGCGTGGGCTCATTAGGCAGACACGGACGCAAGGACACACGCGCACCGCCGCGGACGGAACTGTACCTTGCACGCCTTCCAGGAGTAAATCGACTCCTTGCCGGTAAAAAGCAGCAGCGGCTCCGTAGTCGTCGCCTTCTTCCTTCTGTAAAGCCAGCTTTATTAGCTCTCCTGCTTTCTCCAAATAATCTCGGCGGCCAAGCTTGGACTTCAAGCTGCCTGGAAAGAGGCTGCGACCCTCCAGTCCTCCTTCTGTTCTGGTCTGGGCGCTGTCAGAAGCACCAGGCCCCGGTGCCGAAGAATCTGGAGGAAGGTGGAGACCGAAGGTTCTAGTGGGAGAACTGTGGCTGGAAGCCATTCCATCATCTAACTCGGCGAGAGAGTCCACATCGACAGTAAGAGAGATCAGGTCACTGTCGCTGGAAAAGCCTGGAAGCGCAACGACAGTAAGCAGATACTAAATTGAGACTTATCCAGAAGAGTACAAATCAACTGAGTGATCTTTTCTCACAGTCTCCCAGACCACCAGGGAGCTGTGCTTTACTGCTGGACACGCGCGTCGGGCCGCTCCCGCCGCTCCGCCTGTCTCGGCGTGCTCGCCGCAGCTACGAAGGCAGCAACTTGCCTCCATTTTCAAACTGAAATTGAAGGAAAGTCTTTACCTCGACTTGTCATCCCAAAGCCTTTGCCACAAGACCCTCGGAGCTGTTCAGAGGGCTGATTCAGGCAGAAAGGCTCGAACCAAACCCAAGAGCGTCCGAGTGAGGCGAGAAGCGCCTGCGCTACGACACGGCTGCTGAGTGTCAGACGCTAAGTAAAGCAAGTCTTTAACTGAGGGAGACAGTGATGCACACAAAGCACAACAGACTACCACGAAACTGTAACTATTACAACAATTTTATGGTAATTACACAACTACTATCCTCAGGGGCGTGCTTTGGGGTAAGCCCCCCTATCTGGGGCAAACATGCCATTTAGTATTTGGGGGTTTGGTTTGGTTTGGTTTGGTTTAGGATGGACTTTTTAGGAATTTTCTCAGCGTCTTCCACAAGCTTTCAGAGAGAGAGAGCCTGTATTCACATCTTAGTTTGACAAAAAATGAATATCAGGTGTCATTGAACTATTTAGCAGTGAAAACGATGTCTGCCACTTCACACAAGTGACTTCAGAGGACATGAGAATGGTCCATAATCACACATTTTATCTTGCGGCCTCACTTGACAGTCCTAAAAAGGATTGAGGGGCTCAAGGAGCTTTGTTTACAGGAATTCTACCCACATTTGCCAATACTGATATTTAGAAAACACTAAGCTTTTTAATTAGATCGTAAAACCCACTATAAGTTAGCATAGTCTAGTAAAATAACTATTTCCCAAAACGAAAACATTTAGTGAGAAAAGAGGCATCACTGACTGCACCTTCGAGATACTATTAACAGAAGACGTGGCATCTGACGCCACTGACAAATCTCCTACCTCGGACTGTCGTCACCTGTGGTCCTAGCGAAACGGCTCCAAGAAAATGCCACACAGATAGGTAACTGGAAACGGGTTGTTTTAGAGACCTTAACAGACAATGAAGATACTGTCCTGTGATACTACACCAAAACTTGACAAGGGGTGGCTTCTTAGAGGTTAGTTGCCATGTGGAATATAAATTCCACTTACAGTCCAACTCTTTGGTCTGTCTTGTGCCCCGGATGGAACTTCCACCACACACGCGTCTGTACCACCACACGTCAGTCACCTGAAAACGGCAGTTTGGGAGTCCTGCAGATCTTCGGGACGGGGACACATTTCACTATTACAGTAACTTCCCAAACCAATGTGTTACCATCGCCACCAGCCTCACTTAAAAACTGGGAGAACTGCTGCACTCCAAGTGGCAGATACAAGCTTTCCCAAATTCTGATTTCGGGTGGAAAGCTCAAACTTTAGCATTGGCCACAGACACTGTCAGTTTTCCTTGAGGCATCAGTTCTCTTCATTCACTTTTGAAAAAATGACAGCCAGCACCCAAGTCAGAACGACAAGAGTCTGTCAACTGTTCTTTCGGCAAAGAGAGCCCACGGAAGCAGCTCACACCCCAACCACCACACAGGCAGGCAGGTGCCACCCAGGTACTCGAGGGCAGAGATTTCACAGCAAACCACTTTTACGACACTGCCAAGGGCATCTCTAAGTGGAACCCTGGGTGAGTGTCAGGGTGAGTCCAGGCGGTGGCGACGACGGCCGGTGACCCCGTGTGGTGAGCAAGGGCATGTGGGACCACCGCCAGGGCTGTGGCCTCATCTGCCAACGCCAACACTCGAGCGGGGAAGTACCCCCAGGAGGTTCTGGAAAGATCGGGGCAGCCAGAGGCTGACAGCCACACTGGGGCCCAGTGTCAAGCCGGGGGACAGCGCCCTGTGCCTCCTGAGCGTTGACTGCCAAGTTCCGAGAAAAGAAAACAGATTCGGGAGAAAGCAGCTTCCTCCGGGCCAGAAGCTCAGTCAAAACTAAAGGTGGTGGGCTCCCCGCTCCAGGCCCGGGAGCAGCAAACTGCGTGTCGAGGCCCAGAGAGCGAAGCTCCTGGGAGTGTGGCCGCTGATCTCTGCGTCACTGACAAGATGGGACGCTGAAGTCTAAATTTCACACAATTTTCACAGGCCACAAATAATACGCTACTCCATTTTTCCAACCGTTTACAAATGTTCAAACCATTCTTGGCTTGGAATTCATAAAAACAAAACGTGGCAGGCCGGATTTGGCTCCTGTGCCAGTTTGTCAACCCTTATTATAGATTCAAATTGGTTACTTCGCATCGCATTCAGGGTAAAATAGGTTGCAGCGGCTAAGCCCAAGTTTCCAATCAGCTCCAGACACCACCCTGGCCACTGCCCCGGGTGCTGGTGTGTTCAGGTTTCTTTTCTTCAAGTCCTCGGATTGCCCATGAAGAACTAATTCTGTTCCCTGAAAGTAACGGTTTCATTAACCCCCAATGGACATCATTTCAATTCTGACATTTCAACTACACAGACCACTTCAAAAGCAAAATCCTCTACAGCGATTTACAAAAGTATCTGTCCCCTGTTCTGAGAAACGTATAAACTTTGTCAGAGATTTTGAAAATCACTTTTATATATCTCAGTGCAAATTTCTTTCCTCAACGATATCCATATGTAACCTGGCCCACGGAAATTAATAAACAGACACAGGGTTTAAGAGTGCTGTGGCTTATGGGCCTCCCTGGTGGCGCAGCGGTTGGGCGCTGCGCTGCGGAGCTGTCGGCAGCTGTGGCGCAAGTTCGACACCCGGCCGGGGAGAGTCCCACAGGGCACGTCAGACCTCTCCTGCCTCGCCCGCTGCTCCCCTCAGCAGTGTGTTTCCATCGCTCTGCTGTTCTGCTCCCTGCTCTGTCTCTGGTGAGTCCTCTCACCCCCACATCCCTGGCCGGCACCCAGCTTGTACACATAAATTAATAAATAATAAAAAAGAATGCTCTGGTTTACACATTCGATCACACAAGCAGGGACGTTTACGCATCTCACAGCTGCTCATGGGTCCCTGTCACCGTCGCCTCGACGGCACCTGTCACGCCACGCCACTCCGGGCTCCACCGGGCCTCCCTCCGAAGGACGCCAGCCCAGGGAGGGGGGCGCAGCCCGGCGCCTCCTCGTCGTCGGCTCTGGGCCCCAAACCCAGAGACGTAACCACAGTTCCTCTTACCCTCCTAAGCCTCCTTACTAACAAAGGAACTTGTGAGTAAGTCAGATCAGGTCAGAAAAAGAAGACAAAACACACGGGGAGAAACTCAGGAAAATAAAGTACTAAATACTCTACACAAATCATTTCCTTTTCAGTTCTGCCTAGTTCTATTTTTTTTAAAGATCGATTTATTTATGCATACAAGCTGGGGTACAGGCCAGAGGCGTGGATCGGCGAGAGTTCACCAGAGACGGAGCGGGTAGCAGAACAGGCAGATCAGAAATACACTGCTGAGGCAGGAGAGGTCTGCCGCGCCATGTGGGAATCTCCTCAGCCGGGCGTCGAACTGGCACCGCAGCTGCCGACAGCTCCACAGTGCAGCATTTAACCGCTGCGCCGACCAGGGAGGCCCATAAGCCACAGCACTCTTAAACCCTGTGTCTGTTTATTAATTTCCGTGGGCCTACTTCTAAATGAAGAATGTTTCAAAGCAAACGAGATGAGCAGGTGAGAAAAAAGAATCTTGCAACCCAACTGGAAGAAGCCGAGGGAAGCAGAGAGACTTCTTCTGGCTCACCCTTACCCAGAGGGCAGTCTGGCAACGCCGACCAGTGCCCACAGACGCTCGAATCTTTGACCCAGAAATTCCGATTTCCATCAAAAATAGGGGGAGAGCCGCATAAAAAGAATACCCTTCAGGGGAATTAGAAAACTTGGAAGTAACAAATGTCAACAGGAGATTACGGCACATGCCTGTGATAAAATTTACGTGGCTTTGTAAAACCGTCACAGAAGAACGTTTCGTGCTAAAATAGTCACCACGTGCTACGCAAGAGGACACCCTCCGGGGACCACACGCCACTAACTCAAAAGCGCACGAGGGGAGGCGCAGTGGGGGCTCAAAATGGGCCAGGCTGGCAAAGAAGATGCTAACAGACGAGGTTCTGGAAACAGGGCCTGTCTGAAGCACTTGGCGGCGAGTGCCAGGAAGTCCTCACTTCAGCGAGGGCCTGGAAGGGGCGGCAAAGAGCGGTGGGAAGTGGACGCGCTCCTGACCCCTCCTCCTCACCTACTTCTTGCGCTAATTCTATCCTGAGCCCGGCCCTGCTCCTCAGCCAGGCGCTGCAGCCGCCGCCCTGTGTCCCCTCGCCTCCAGGGCTACGCAGTCTGAATCCCCTCTTCGCGGAGAAGCAGCCAGACCAGCTTGAGAGGGAGGCTCTCCTTCACACCACAGCAGGAATCACGCGTACATGTACATGTGCGCAGCATGTGCCTGCACTGCATGTGTGTGTGCGCGCACACGTGCGCACACACACCCCCAGTACCTGGCTTATTCGAACACCTAATACAGCGTTTGTCCCACTCCTTGAAATCACCATCTAGTCACTCACCTTCTTCTATACAAAACTATGGGAATATAGAAACACATAACTATCACAGTGGAGACTAGCTCCCCCAACCCACGAGAACGTGAACAAGCAAGACACGGGACCAGCCACAAGGGCGCGGTTCCCCACTGGGAGCAGAAAGAACACTGGACGGGGGAGGCAGCAACTGCCCACACTGAGATGCTGTGTAAAAGCCAGGCCAGCCCCGTCTCTCCCTCTGCAGAGGGGCGTCCGGAGCGTAAAGGCGCCGTCCCACCAAGAGCACTTCCTTTTCTAAGGGGCTGCGGGGAGCGGGCGGAGGTGGCATCTCAGGTTCCAGGGTAACACTCCGCCTCTGGGCTCCCACCAGAGTCGAGTCTCGAGGCCCCAGGTGGGGGCTGAAAAGCAGCTGCAGACGAGGGGCCACCCCCATCCACCTGCCTGGCGCCCTCTGTGCTCTGAACCGCTCGCAGCAGGGCCATGGAGAGCCGGCTGGGAACGCACCCCTGAAAGGCGGGCACCCCAGAAAAGGCTGAGAATACCATAAACTATCGGAAATCTGTGCTTGAAGACCATCTGCAGAAACAGACCCTTTCCTTTAGAACAACAGGTGTCTCCCAAAGTGGGCTACAGAAAATCCCCCGGCAGCTCTCAGGGAGCCCCGGGGCTCAGGCTGCCAGGGAACCCAGAAACCCTCCTTCTTCATAGTGATGACCCACACTTCACAGGGTTCGCGGGGTGTCCAGCCAGCAGGGCAAAGATGATCCCGAGGGAGCAGACACAGGGACCAGCGAGAGGCTGCGCAGATGGGACTGGAAGGGAAACCCGGCGCCAGCTCAGCCTCCGGCCCTGGACCCCGATGCGGCGCCTAGTGAGAGCCGCAACTAAAAACACCCAGGCCCGTGAAGCCGCCCTTGACGATGATGGAAAGGATGTCAAGGGTATCGACCGTCCACTCGGTGAAAAGAGAACAAGCTCTGAAGCCACCACATTCATCACGACCACAGCCCCAAGGCTGTGTGTTATACAGAACGAGATGAGGGCCCTCTGGTGACCTCAGGGCTGAGTCTCAGGCTGTCACCTCTGTGGCCTGGTTCGATCCCCCGCCAGGGAGCCTCCCACAGGGCACAGCAGACCTCTCCTGTCTCCCCGCTGCTCCCCTCAGCAGTGGGTTTCAATGGATCCGCCTGTTCTGCTCCCCACTCTGCCTCCGGTGAATCCTCTCACACAGGCACCCCCACACCCACCTGCACCCCAGTTCTTGTATGCATAAAGAAATAAAAAAAAATCTTTAAAAATAAGAGCAGCGACCCTTCCCACGCGCCTTGCACACTGCGACTCTCCACCCACTGCCCAGCAAACCTGCCCAGGGAACCTTCCCAGCACCCACCGGGCCTGCACTGCGCTTTCTAAAGCAAACACGAATTCTCATCTCCTCGAGTGAGGGCACATCCGGACTGCTGCCCGATTCCTGAGGCCTTAGGCACAGCCCCTAACTTCACTGAAATTCCAACAGTTAGCTGTCAGTAGGGGATTGGGGTATTCGCTCCTTAAGTCCCTTCCACTCTAAAATCTACTCCCCTGACGTGTACTCCTGTATCTATTTCTCACCCGGCCCAGAAACTCCTAATGGCCAACAGTATCACGAAGGCCCAGGATTTTTACAAGTCAGTATTACAATTTGTACCATTTGTTTTACGCTCACGCACACACAGGCACACACACATTGACAAGGCCTTTTTTTTTTTTTTGGCTTGAGAAAAATGATCCCCTTTTTTTTATTGTTTATTTTACACTCCCCAACCAAAAAGACCCCCAATTAAAAAGGGACAATGAATAAAAGTTAAGTAGATAAATACACAAGAGGGGAAAAAAAGAGCTTCCAAATGAATAAACGTATTCCCATGTAATGGGGAGGGCCTCGAATAATCCCAGGAACGATTTGGCATTCTTATGCTGACACCTAGTGGACATTTTTACTAACTTCTACTTTAAATTCCAATTTTTTTTGGGGGGGTTAGTATTTATTTATTTTTTTTTTATTATATCCATATTTTTTTTAATTGTTATTTATGTCTTTTACATTTTGTATTCCCCTTGGGCAGCCCACCACCAATTCACCCGTGATCCATCTCCATGGTCCAAGCTTCCTGTTTTGTCACATTACATTGCACATGTGATGCACAGACTAATTTGTCTTAAAACAGATTCAGGGTCTCCCTGGTGGCACAACGGGTTAAGCACAGCGCTGTGGAGCTGTCGGCAGCTGAGTTCGATGCCCAGCCGGGGAGATTCCCACATGGCGCAGCAGACCACTCCTGCCTCGCCCGCTGCTCCCCTCAGCAGTGTGTTTCTGATCTGCCTGTTCTGCTCCCCGCTCTGTCTCTGGTGAACCCTCTCACCACCCCACACCTCTGGCCTGCACCCCAACTTGTATGCAAAAATAAATAAATCTAAAAAAAACAGATTCAGGTCACTAACACTAAAGGATATTCCCTTTTTCAGTGCTCCTACCGCCAGGTGTCCACTTGGTCCACTAAATGAAAAGGGAAAAAAAGAAAATGGGTTTTTGATACAGAATTTTTTAAAACTTAAATAACTATACCTTTTCAATGACTCCTAGTGCTTTAGCTATAACCAACATCTTTCAATTTAACAATTTTATTACATTCTTCATGCTAATATACATAATGAAAAGACTTATTACCCTGCCATCGAATAAACACACAAATCACAGACTGAAAAGTGATTTTGAAGAGACCCCTTACACTGACCAGCAATAGGTACTGTCCTCGAATGCACTTCCCATTAGGATGGCTAGTTCAAGGCGGCTTAACAGAGCTTCTCTCCTGCCTGTAACTGTTACTATGAGCATGTAGGGAGTTCGAGATCCACAAAATACAGGCAAAAAAAGAAATAAAACCGATTCTACTACTCCAGGAGGTAGCTAAGAATGTTCACTCTGAGACTGCTACCCAGCAGAAGCAGCTCTCTCCTTCCCTGCATGTGGTGTGAGCACCGACTCACTCCCTTTCTAGCTGCACACACCTGGAAAACAGCACTCCCAAGCTGCACGCAAGCCAAGTGTCAGAGAGGAAATGGCACAGGTCACCAGATGAGACTCTGGCAACATCAAAGGCCCCGGCCTCAAGGCCGACGTGGAGTATGGCAACCTACATTCTTCCAACAGGTGACAGATGAACGAAACACGTCACGAAGCTCAATTTCCACACGCCATCGGCCACGCTTCCAGTGCTGTCACGGCGACTTGACAGCTACGCGGAATCCAGCAACAAGACGGAAGTTTAAAATGGAAATGAGGTGTTATCAATTAAATCTTTCACCTTTGAGAAAATAGTCTAATTTCCTTCAACTTCCCTGGGGAGAGAACCATCACTGCATTTTTAAAGCATCAAACATTTAACTTTATCTAAAAACCCACTGATTACCTTTATAATTTTCAAGTTTATATTAGCTATAATATTTACCAGTATATCACCAAATTACTAATTTGAGGGCACCTTAAAGGGTTTCCTTGAGGCCATTATACTATAACATTATATTTTTAAAAAAAAAATCCTGGCCCTTCTGGAACATGGGAGAGCTCAGGGGACCAGAGCGGCGGCACCAGCACTGGGAGTCAACCCCCTTCTCCTCTGTCCCGGGGTCAGGGAGCGCCGGGGTCCAGCTGGGGTCCTGCCAGCTGCCTCCCCTCCTGACTCCCCCACGCTTTAAAGAAAAAAAAAAAAAAACCCAAATTCAACTCTTGATGTTTTCCTCACAAAAACTTTCATCTCAAGGTAAACTGAGGCCTCTGATTGCGTTTTTACGGTGCTAACAAAAATAACGCTCACTTAGCCTCCACACCTGTGGCCGAGGAGTGACAGACCTGCCGCGTCGTTCACACTCGTAGGAAGACCTTGAAACCACAGACTAGATTAAGCGCTGCCCCTTTGGCTCCTTCCACTGGCAAACGAATCCAGGTGTGAAAAATCGCTGCCCCTTCAAAACACTACTTAAAATGCTCAGAGGAGCTGGGAGAGCGAGAATCACTTCCTCGTGTTTGGCAGAACCCCAACTGCTGCCACCACGCTCTCCAGCCCCTGCTTTGCCGCCGACTGGGGGCCTTGCGGGCCGCGCTCTCCTGCGCCGCCGCTACGCTGCTACGAGAGGCCTCTCCCTGGGTGTCGCTCAGGAGTCTGCCCCTCTGGAGTGGAGGGAAGCCTTCCCCTTGCCCAGCACCCAGACAATCACGTGATATTTAAAAGTCACTTGCCCTCTCCAATAGCAAAGAATGTGCACGCTGTCTGACACTTGGAACTGTGTTGTCAACGTGTCCTTTAGCAGGACTAATTAGCCAGCAAAACTGCTTTTAAAGCGCGGGAGCTGAAAACAAGCACTGCCAGCAGTTCCAGGGCCACGCTTTCCGCCCTCCTTGGATGCTGGCGTGTTTCAGAGGCAGGAATCCAGTCGAAGCTGAGCCAGGCACTGAAAGGGGGAAAGGCCAGTATCGCCTCTAGGTGTGTGCAAGACTTGTCCTGTGCTTCAACAAAGACGCTGTCCCCCAGTTTCTCTCCAAAAAGCACATTCTTGAGGGCCTCCCTGGTGGCGCAGCAGGTTAAAGTGCTGCACTGTGGAGTTGTCAGCAACTGCGACGTGAGTTCGATGCCCGGCCGGAGAGCTTCCCATGCAGCACAGCAGACCTCTCCTGCCTCGCCCGCTGCTCCCCTCAGCAGTGGATTTCTGATCTGCCTGCTCTGCTCCCCACCCTGTCTCTGGTGAACCCTCTCGCTGCCCCACGCCCCCAGCTTTTATGCATAAAATTTTAAAAAAAAAAGCACATTCTTGAGAGAACAAATCCTTCCAAGGACAAGCTGCCCTTTGGAAATTTCAACGGTAAACTCTGAAAGAACCACTTCAGGCGAGGTGGCCCACCTGGCCCGGGGGTCAGGGCAGCCCCAGCTCCCCCCGTCATCCGAGTGCTGCGAGTAGCGCGCTCCGGCTCTCAGAGGGTCCCGGCTCGGACAAGAAGTTTCCAGCATGAGACCCCATCTCCTCGTGTTAACCCGGCCGCCCGGGTGCGCTGAACAGCCCAGGCCAGGCAGACTCATTCCTAGTAACTATGCTCCTTCACGTCTGTCCGAGGCCACAGCAAGACCAAGACCTCCACACTGTTCCTCAGACCACGCCTGGCTCTGACACGCCCGTCTTTCTCTCACTGAGGCTGGTCAGAGAGAGCAAAAGCTGTAACCGTGCCCAAAGCTTGCGACTTCCCGTTCCTGTATCAAAAAACACAGAATGGTTCTGCGTTTCCAGAATCTGCACTCTTCACCAACACTTCCCTACAAATACGTGATTCTCCTACTCACCCTCCATAGGACGCCACCGAAAAGACATTTTACAGATGGAAAACACACCTCTTTCTCAAAAGTAGGAATTTCTGAGCCAATAGCTATGTCAAGTTTATCCCAGAAGAGTTATCTCCCAAGAAATCAGTTTTAGAAATAGAACCATCCTGTAATTCCCAAAAGGGGGTTAAATTTTCCAAAGCCTAGCGAAGCTCTCAGTACAAAAACAGGCAACAGAATACAGCTCTCTCCCTACCCACAAAAAAAAAAAAAAAAAAATTTTTTTTAATTAAAATTACCGCCAATCATGTTCTTCCAGGGCCTCGGCCAACTGATGATGGCACGCGGGGCTGCACAGCACGGACGGCCGTGGGTGTGAGCCTGGGCTGTGCTTGTGAGCCACGGGGGCCATCGCGACACTGGAAGGGCAAATCAAAGCTTTTCTCCTCAATGCCGTAGCACAAAACGGAAATAAACCGTAAGTACGTCAGTCCACGCAAAGGCTGACGGCTGCTGCTCCTGCCGAATCAAGCCCGAGTTTTCTGCAGAGACCATGTCAACATCCGGGTGGGGCCCAGCACCCCCAGAACACCGCCGCCACGCGTCACAGCTACCGCGAGAGTCGCCAAGCGCCCTCCTGCACCTCAACTCCGCCATGACAGACCCAGAGGTGCTGTCCAGTCTATTATTTCACCTTTATATAAACTAAGCCTAATGCACCCCAAACACAACTACTGTTAAAGACCCCTCCCCACCCCAGTCCTCAAATCTAGTATTTTTGTCTTTTTTTATTTCTAAGAGTTTCCCTAGAAGAACCAAAATTTAAGTGTTTTAAAGCATCCTAGAGACTCAAGAATGCCATAAAAGGGGAATAAAGTCAAGAAATTAAGCATTCTTGAATTAAACTGACTAGAAGGACAAAGATCACTTTGGTTTAGAACACACATTATAAAACATCAAAAACACTAGAACTTCAGTTCCTTCTCTCTGGACATATGATTAACCTTTTAAAGCTGTTGTTTAAAATTAATTGTTTAAAATTAACTATTCTTTAAAATTATTGAAATTAACTGTCAAAAATGTCAGATGCTGTTAGTAACCTCTAGCCAAGCATTCCTACAGTAGCCACACCCATCCTGAAGACTCGCTATACCACAGGCCATCAAAGCCAAGATGCTATTATAGGCCTCCCTGGTGGCGCAGAGGTTAAGTCTCAGCGCTATCACACTATGGCCACTGCGGCCTGAGTTCGATCCCTGGCCAGGGAGCTGACCCACAAGGCGCAGTAGACCCCTCCTGTCTCCCCGCTGCTCCCCTCAGCAGTGGATTTCAGTAATCTGCCCGGCTTGCTCCCCACACCTCTGGCCTACACCCCGGTTCTTCTATGCATAAATAAGTGAATATATCTTTAAAAAAAAAAATAAGATGAGGGGCCTCCCCGGCGGCGCAGCGGTTAAGCGCTGCGCTGTGGAGCTGTCGGCTGCGGCGAC